>JASDQU010279249.1:0-10290 GCA_032191745.1 Picea mariana
CTGATATGTGACTTGTCCCACACACTTGAGAACTGTGTAAGGGCCATAAAATTTGGGTTCTAGCTTTTGACAATGCTTGGCCTTGAGGGAAGTTTGCTTATATGGTTGCAGTCTCAGAAACACCTGATCCCCTTCTGCAAATTTTCGTTCCGAGTGACCTTGATCTGCTTGCTACTTCATTCTATTATGTGCCATGACCAAGTTCTCTTTAAGGGTACGAAGGATATCCTCTCAGACTGTAAGTGTTTGGTCAACCATTTGGACCTTTGAGGTACCCAGTAAGTATGAGAGAACTGAAGGTGGATTTTGTCCATATACTGCTTCAAAAGGAGTCATGCAAGTGGTTGTATGGTATGTAGTGTTGTACCACCATTCGACGATGGGTAACCATTGAGCCCACTGGTGTTGTTTTTCAGAGGCAAATCACCTCATATATGTTTCCAAACACTTTTTGACAACTTTTGTTTGACCATCCGTTTGGGGATGATAAGTTGAGTTGAGATGCAATTGTGTGCCTTTTAGCTTAAACAACTCTTGCCAAAAATTGCTTGTGAAAGTTGGGTCTCGATCAGAAACAATAGAGTTTGGCATGCCATGAAGCTTGAATACCTGGTCCATGAAAATTTGAGCCACTGTGGATGTAGTAAATGGGTGGGGAAGAGCGCAAAAATGGAAATACTTGGAAAGGCGATCCACCACCACCATTATGACTGATTTATTCCCCGATTTGGGTAAGCCTGTAATAAAGTTCATAGAGATATCCTTCCAAATAGTAGGGGGAATCGAAAGTGGTTGGAGGGTGCCTAGAGATTTGATTGTTTCTCCCTTGTTGCGTTGACACACCTCACATTCAGCGACAAACTTATGGATGTCCTGTTTCATACCATCCCAGAAAAAAGAATGTTTGACTCGGTCATATGCTTTAGTGAACCCTGAGTGACCTGTTGTGGGTGTAGGATGAAGCTCAGAAAGCACCGTGGATTTGAGCTTGGATTGTTTACTTAAATATAAGAGGCCTTTGTATTGAAGCTCATCCTAAAGCCAGGAGCACCCTAGGGGATCTGGAGCCTTGTTCTGTATTTGTTGGATCAGATGCAAACTTTTGGGATCTTGAAGCCATTCCTAGAGCACCACTTGGAGCCATTCGGGTACAATAAAGGAAAGAGCAAAAAGGGATCCTTCGTCTTCATATTTACGGGACAGTGCATCCACCATGACATTGTCTTTTCCCTTCTTGTAAATGATCTCATAATCATATCCAAAGAGCTTGGTCACCCATTTTTGTTGTTCCTGGGAGGAAATGCGTTGTTCTAGAAAGTGCTTGAGGCTTTGATGGTCTGTCTTAATTTGGAAGCGTTGCCCCAAGAGATACAGATGCCACAACTCAACGGCATGCATAATCACCAACATTTCTTTTTCATAAATGGGTTTGCCTAGATTATTTTCAGACAGTTGCTTGCTAGTGAAGGCCAAAGGTCGACCCTCTTGCATAAGGACAGTTTCGATTCCTTTCCCTGAGGCATCACATTCCAACACAAAGTTCTTTGTGAAGTTGGGAAGGGCTAGAACTAGAGTGGTGCACATGGTCATCTTCAAGTTTTGAAAATCTTGAGCAGCTGCTGGAGTCCAAGTGAAAGAGTTCTTTTTTAGGAGAGCCGTGAGAGGTGCTGCAATCTTTCCATAGTTCTTAACAAACTTGCGGTAATACCCTGTGAGGCCTAAAAATGCATGCAACATTTTGAGAGTCTTTGGGTGCGACCAGTCTTACATAGCTTCAATCTTTTTCGAGTCCACCCTGACGCCATCCTTTCCCACCAGATGACCCAAGTATTCTACTTCTGAGGCACCAAAATCACATTTGGACTGTTTCAGGAAAAGTTGGTGCTGAGAGAGTAGGTGGAGAACTTGATCCACATGAGTAAGATGGTCTGTCCAGGTTTTTCTATAGATGAGGATATCATCAAAGAAAACTAAGACAAAATGATAGAGAAAAGGGCGGAAGACATGGTTCATGAGGCTTTGGAAGGTGGAGGGGGTGTTACACAAACGAAAGGGCATGACCAAAAACTCATAGTGGCCCTCATGACTGAAAAAGGCGGTTTTGGGAATGTCGGCCTATTTCATACGTATCTGGTGATAGCCCAAGCGAAGATCAAGTTTGGTAAAGAATTGGGCGCCACTCAATTCATCCAGGAGGTCATCAATGACATGAATGGGAAATTTGTCTTTGATGGTTAGTTTGTTGAGAGCATGGAAGTCAGGACACATTCTCCAAGAACCTTCTTTCTTCAGTACCATGACGACCGGAGAGGAGTAAGGGATTGTACTAGGATGGATGATGCCGACAATAAGGAGCTCCTGGACCATTTTTTCGATTTCATTTTTTTGTGCAAAGGGGTGGTGATATGGACATATATTGGGGGGAAGGCTTCCTGGGACAAGGGGAATGGAATGATCATGGACACCACGGGAAGGAGGGAGTCCTTGGGGAGTGGAAAATACCATTTGATGTTTAGAAAAGAGGGCTTGTAGGTCTTGGGGCACTGGTGGGGTCTCTATGGCTTGTATGGCGTGGAGTTGGGCTATGACACCAGAATTGAAAGGCCTTATGAATATTGACCTTTATTACATCCAAATACATTGATCTACCTATGTGTGGGTTAGGACCTTAACATATTGATAGTGGTAGCACCCACAATTTTATTCATTGAGTGATTTTTGATGAGATCCATTGTTTTTTCCGCCATGTTTCTAATTTTCAAATCCTCATCGCTAATGGTGGTACTATGAAGTGTGGGGGACATTGTGAGAATTTCAAACTACAAATGGGTGATTATACTATGAAAATGCACATGTTCTCTATTTCCATGGGTGGTTGTGATATTGTATTAGGATTGGAATGGATTCACACTCTCGGGCCAATCCAAATGGATTATAAATACTTATATATGAGCTTCACCCAAGACATTCACTCCTATACCCTTTGCCATCTCCAAGCAGGCTCTCCTGAAATTATCAGCTCTCATAGGATGGAAAAAATGTTGAAGAAAGTCCACCATGGTGTGATTTCTCAATTTAATACCATCCGCATCACTAAACATACCTATCGGGTATTTTTTCTCATCTTGCAACTCATATTGGACAAGTACCCCAAGGTATTTGATATCCCCATGACCTTAAATCCCTCCAGGGGTGAGCATGATCATAGCATCCCTCTCCTTCCAAGAAATCAACCTCCCAATGTATGTCCCTACAGATATCCATTTGATCAGAAAAATGAAATAGGAAATATTGTACAAGAATTACTGGAGGCAGGGGTAATTCACCCCAGTACCAATCCATATTCTTCATCGGTGGTGATGGTATTAAATAAAGAAGGTACTTGGTGCATGTGCCCTAATTTTCATTCTTTGAATAAAATAACCATCAAAGATAAGATTCCCATTCTTGTCATTGATGATCTATTGAATGAACTCCAAGGTTCCTCTATTTTCACCAAATTATATCTTCGCTTAGGATATCATCACATCCCCATGAAATAGGTAGATATTATGAATACTTATTTTAGAACTCATGAAGGACATTATGAATTCTTGGTCATTCCTTTTGGCCTTTGCAATGCCCTATCCAACTTCCAAAGTCTCATGAATAAATGATTGAAACCTTACCTTTGAAATTTTTCCTTGGTTTTGTTTGATGACATCCTCAATCACAGTCGCACATGGGATAGCCACCTTCTTCATGTGGACAAATTCCTTCATTTACTGCAAGAAAACCAATTGTTTTTCAAAAAGACCAAATTTTCATTTGGAGTCAGTGAAGTGGAATACTTGGGACACATTTTCAGTTGCAAAGGGGTAAAATTCAACCCCAAAAAGATACAATCTATGCAGGAATGGAAGTGACCCAAGACCTTAAAGAGCCTAATGGGTTTTCTTAGTCTCACAGGATATTATAGGAAATTTGTCCACCATTATGGAAAAATTGCTAGGCCATTGACCAAAATTCTTAAACAGAATGTATTTCATTCAACACATGCTGATGACCAAGCCTTCACATAATTAAATAGGGTTGTGTGCACTATTCCTTTACATGACTTAAGTAAAACCTTTGTGGTGGAATCAAATGCTTTTGGCACTGGTATAAGATGGTATACCTTTGGAATTTACAAGATGGTAGACCTTTGTAATTTAGTATCCAAGCATTGAGTGGCCACAATCTGGGAAGATCTACGTATGAAAAAGAAATGTTGCCCATTCTCCCTACGGTGCACACATAGCATCCATATCTCTTAGGACATCGTTTTCAGATCAAAATAGATAATCATAGTCCGAAATATGTTTTGGAGCAACGACTATCGTCCCTAGAACAAAATAAGTGGTTGATTAAAATGTTGGGATATGATTATGAAATTATATACAAAAAGGGAAAATATAATATAGTAGTTGATGAATTATCTCGCCAACATGAGGAAGACAAATACCTCTTTTCCTTGTCCTTATCAGTCCCTTATTGGATTGAAGAAGGACACCAAGAGTGGCTAACACACCCAACTCTCTCCAAGTTAATTCAACCCCTTTAGGAGGACCCTAATCCTCCCATTGACTACACTTGGTAGGAAAATATTATCATATATAAGGATAGTTTTCTTCTCTCACCCTCTTCAACACTCAAGCCGCAAATCTCAAATGAGTTTCACTCATCAGCTATTGCAGTTCACTCAGGATTCCAAAATACATATGCTTGTGCCCATCGTTCTTTTTTTTTGTGAAATCATGAAGAAGGATATCCTTCACTTTGTCACAGAATGTGAGGTGTTCCAACGTAATAAAGGTGAAACTATCAAGTCTCTAAGAACCCTACAACCCCTACCCATTCCAGCTTCTATATGGACATAAATCTCCATGGATTTTATAGTGGGAATTCTTAAAGCTGGGAACAAGTCCATCATCATGGTAGTGGTTGATTGCCTCTCTCTAAGTATGCTCATTTTTTTGCCTTACCCTACCCTTTCACACTAGCACTGGTAGCCCAAGTTTTCCTTGATTATATTCTCAAGTTACATGGCATGCCCACCTCTATTGTATCTAATTGTGAAACCACTTTCACAAGCACATTTTTTACGGATATGTTTAAATTGCAGGGCACCCAACTGAACTTGATCACAACATATCATCCCCAGTCTTATAGCCAAATGGAAGTGGTCAACAAATTTTTGGAAACCTACTTGCAGTGTTTTCCTTTGGAAAAAAAACACCAGTAGGTACAATGGATCCCCTTGGAAAAATGGTGGTACAATACTTCCTATCATACGACCACTAAAATGATTCTAGATGGATCAGTGTATGGAAAATGCCCACCTACGGTCACTACCTATATTCCAAGAACATTAAAGGTCCCATCCATTGATACAATGTTGCAAGGTCACACAACCACCCTCTCATCTCTAAAGGATAACCTCCACATGGACAAAAATCGCATGAAGCAATAGGTGGACCAACATTGTTCAGGAAGGGTTTTTTAGGAAGGTTATCAGGTGTTTCTTAGGCTCCAACATTACAAGAAAACATCTCTAAAATCCTAGAGACATCACAAGTTGGAACCCAAGTTTTATGGGCCCTACCAGATCATCAAGCATATTGATTCAGTGGCCTATGAATTGGCCCTTCCGGCTACTTCCAAAATCCATATGGTGTTCCATGTTACCTTTATGAAAAGAGGGGTGGGACAAAACTGTAGGGTCCAAACCATCCTTTCGAAATTAGATGAAAAATGATCCCTTTGGCTCCAACTAGACACAGTCCTCAATCACCATGAACTTCAGTTGCATGGCATGACTATCAAAGAAATGTTGATCTAGTGGAAGGACACATCACTAGAGGATGCCACTAGGGGACCAATAACTATACTCCAACAATTTCTGCACCTGCAACCTTGAGGAAAAGGCTTCTTTTGAAGGGGGGGGACATGTTAGGATTTGATCCTAAACCCTCTCCATGGGTCACTAGTTAGTAGGATATGTTTTCTATGTAATAAAGGCCAACATTATTTAATAAGGCTTAATAAATAAGGAGAATAAGTCAATGTAAGAAGACCTAATAGAATCTTCTACTTCTAGAAATATCTTCCTCTAGAAGTTTCCTTAGAAGKTAAAATTAGTATAAATAAAAGGTAGGAGGCAATGRATATTCTTGTCTTGGATACTATTGTAATAGATATCTGCTTTGTTGGAGGTGTTATCACTAGAAGTCACCTTTAGATTGCATAGAARGTAAGCACAATACCCATCAGTTTATGTGAGTGTAATTGAGTTTTAAGAGGTCAAATGGAGAAGACTCAATGATAATAATGTTCTAACTCGGAATTTTGGACTAGCATGCACAATAAATTGAGGTCTTGGATTAACTCCAGTCAGTAAGTTGGAGTAAAGGTGAGTAGAAGGAAGACTTTGGTGAGAAAGGTGTAGAGGTCTGCTATGGACATCRGTCTTCAAGCAGCSTAAGGAGGAAAAACTCAAAMACAAGATCCTCTTGGATTCAAATTTCAWGGAAAATSAAAGAAATCATAATAACACTATAATCAAACATTCATCATAATACAGTTACAACAATCCATGTGAATCAATCATTCATGAACTCTCTCAATATCAGATTCAAATAAGATGGAGTAAGAAAGCTAACTTAGATTAATCAAGAAATCTCAAATCAAGTACATAATGAGAGAACCAATGTTCTTCATCAAAATATTACAATAGCAAGGAGCCTAGCTCAACCATTCAACATTAACAAAATATCAAAACTTCCTATATATACTAAAAATAATGCAACCACCAGGAATGTGATCAGACACCTACATTAAAATTTTCCAGTCGATGCCTACTCTATCAATGTGTGAAGGCCTTTTTATGTCAGACATGAGCCCGAATTAGTTATGTGCTTTGCAGTAAAATCCGTCCCTTGAGAAACTTCGGATTGACAATCGCTCCCCACGACCATTCTTAGTATGCTTTTCATTTATGGGGTGAGATGAGGTCTCAACTGCCACACCCATTTCCATTAACTACCTTCATCAGGATCGAGATGAGGCCTGACACACATGAATGTTCCAAGTGGTTCCCATGACTTCTTCGAGTCAATCCTGGTGCCTCGAGGCCATGTAGATCTTCTTCTGTGACCAATATGGGCGCTTTCGGCCTTTGGCGCAACTCCTCTCCGTCGCTTCTTATTCAATTTGACCTAAGGCCATGACCCTACACAATTACATGATTGTGGGCATGACCAAGGGTGGCTCAAAAGAAAATCTCTTTTGTCCCCACAATTCACCATGAACTGCCACACGTCCCTTTCTAAAAACCATGGTTTCAATTGCAGCCACCCTTGAAAATTTAAAAACGTGCGCACCTTTCGACCGAGCAATGGAGCATGACCATTGATCTTGTGATCTGAGATGAGGCTTCCTGATCAATGAACCAGATCTAGTGCCTTTTATATTGATGGATCGGATCTTCCCTTTTCAAATCGACGACCGAGATCTTCTTCACGGTTCAGGCTTCAGAACTTTCAATTTTCAAACTATATTTTCCCCAAGAAAAACCTTTGGAGCTAAGGATCTGATGATGCATGGCTCCTGGATTTGGATGACCGAGATCCACTTTAGGCCTCTAGGAAAAAAAAATCAAAAACCTCGTCTTCCTCCATGCACTTTTACCCGGAGCTATGAATCCGACAACACGTGGCTCTTGCTGATCAATGGCTCAAATTCACTTCGGGCCTTCGAGACTTCGGGCACTTTGGGACTTCGCAATTTTTAATTCCTACAATTCTCCAGAGTGTCGAAATCTGAAGCGAGGGATCTTCCTCAATGCATCCTCAACTTTTGATGGCTCAGATTATTTCAGGAGTTCGGGCTTTGGCACTTCAGAAATTCCACACACTTCTCACTTCAAAACTCTCAAAGATTATTTCCCCAAACACTTGGATCAACTGTCACCTATCCCTTTAAATATCAATGACTCATGCTCTCTTCAGGCCTTTTTCTCTAGCACTATACTTCGCACAAATTTTAATATTTAGAATGCACGTGAGTCGCTAATCTGAACTCCACATGGAATTCCCGCCATTGAAAGTTGAACCTACCTTTTTGCTTGATTCGGGTCCAGAACAGACTGCTTTGAGTGTCGTGCTTTGAGCCTGTGGCTGTGGCCTATGTAAACAAATACTTGAACGACTGGATAGGGGATTGGGAAAACAATAGGATGAGTGATTGAAACAAAAGTAGATGGGTGTTCATATTTAAAGGAAAACATAAAGGCTTCGGGATGAGAATGTTTTAGGTAAGACATCAAGGAAAACCAGGTCTTTTAAACAAAAAGGGGCAAACAAAAATGAATTTACCAGTTGAAGGGAAAAATTTAAGACTTGGTCTGGAAAAAGGAGAGAGACAGGGAAAAATTATAGACTTAAGTAGAAACCACAAACCCACAGGACTTTGGCAAGTTCATGTGATAACATTTGGCTCCATAGGGGATGGCATGCTCCCTGCAAACTACCAAGAACATGTAGTTCTAGTGCCTTAGTCGTTGGGTTATGGAGTTGAGCTCAAAACATTTCGCTGAAGGCCGACATGTACACTATTCTACTTATAAAAGGGAAAAAAAACACACATGCTCCAGAAAGAGATTATTTATGTACAATCCTAGGCTAACTGATTTTTAAAAAGCGTTAGGTGAAAAAAAACTTCCACCATAACAACCCAGACTGTTCAGTAATATAATTCTTCGCTTTACTGCAAATAATCCATAAAATGTAAGGGAAGTATGAAATCATAAAGAAATCATGTATTGGAACACTGGAAATACCTCCAAATGATTATAATATGAACAATTTTGCAGGCTCCAATGCTTTTGGAAAACATAGCTCTATATATAACCCCACAAGGTCACAAAATTTATAATCAAGAAAGATCGATTGGTAATAAATTACCTTCTTCTCTTCATGGTTAATCACCCGTCGTTCAATGTTCTTAGAGTGTACATGTGGGTAGAGGACTTATGCGGGTCGGCTGATCCCAGGTGATACTTACTCATTTATAGGTTCAAGACAGGAGATAAATTGCACCTTTAGCTCCTCCATTTCTCCTTTGTCTGCTCCAACAACATCTGCTAGTTGAGAGTAAGAATTCTCTTCATGTATATCCATGGATGACTCTTTCTCTCTATCATTCCGCTCAGTGTCTTTTGCGGGCCCTAGATCGTTGATTTGCACACAATGTTCTTCCTTAATGTATAAAGGGAAAGGATCTATAGTATGGTCTTGAAAATCCTTCATATCCACATCAGAATCAGATTCATAGCTATCATACTCAGGTTGGTTGCTCCCCAAGTTAGAAAAATGTGTTGTGAAGATCTGTTCCTCTTCATCTAAACGCTCATTAAAGAGGGGTGAGCACAAAATGCCTCCATCTTTCCAAAAAGGAGTGATCTCTTGATTCTTCTCTTCGATCCTAGGTAGAAATACATTTTGGAAAACCTCTTGAAGGAAAAGAGAAGAATCCTCCTCCACCACTATCTCTTCCTCCAAATCTGGGACAACAAGTGTATCAGGGGTAGAAAATAATACATTCATGGTTATGTAATCATCAACACTGTCAGCAATCATATTTGGGAGCATGGAAAAGATCTTCTCTTCATCGTTTTCATGTGATATCCATCAAAAGTGGTCTGCTTTCGGTCAATATCTGCAACAATTTCTTCGTCATAAGAAGGGCTTCCCAGAACATCTGTTTCAGGGACCGAAATATCCTTTGCATTTTATTCATAAGATCAACAAGCAAAATCTGCCTTTACTTCTTCTTTTTCTACAGAAATTGATCTTACCAATCACACCAGCTCACCCAAAGCACAATATTCATCCTCATAGTCTGCATTAGAATCTACTATATTCTGAAGACAGTAGTTTTATTCCTTACAATAGTTATGAGAAATAAACTTAGAGGAATAAAAATTTTGACAATACCTATTGAAAGCCGCATGAAACTACTCCAGGGAGGAGATGCTAGAAAGAGGTAATGAGTGGTACCACTCGCGAGCATATCCTACTAACGAGATAGTGAACATCTTAAATAATACATCCTCATGATGTATTTCCCACTGATGCATGAGTTCATGAAACTCATGGAGATGCTCGGCAGGGTTGTCATCTTTATGCTCTCTAAATATGGGAAGAAAATCACTGCATTCATCCATAGTAGGAACAACATTTGTAAAACTAGGAACAAAGGAGAAATTAAAAG
>JASDQU010279251.1:0-14814 GCA_032191745.1 Picea mariana
GGAAGAGGCATGAGTTGGCCTGATGCCAGGTAAACCTGTATGGTGCATTTTAGGGTTATAACACTTTGCTGGACCTTCACCAACTTTAATCAGGCCCACGCATTGCCATGAAACCTCTGCCATATGACTGTTGATATAAGGAAACAAGATTTCTTGTGGGCATTACAACAAACTTTGCCAAGCATGTTTTCACATGGATTGACAACATTCATGTAAACTCAACTAAAACATTCATAGGCATGTTCATGACCAGCAAAAGAAAATCAATCAACTTTGTCAAAAGGTTCGAACTGACCAACAATAAGTTCATTAGTAACTGTATCAAAAGGTTCCAACTGACCAACAATAATGGAAGCAGTTGAGATGTCCTCTGGTCTTGGTTGCTCAATCATGTTAGTATTTATATACAAGCATACTACAACATAATTATTGATCTCAGAGGTTGGATACTTAGATCTCCATTCATGAACAACTGACTCTACAAGCATTCTTGCAAAGAGTGACCAAGTAGGTGCAAATGATACGATTTCAACTACTTCTTCATGACTCAACACATCTCAAAACTCATCGGATGCAAGAACCACATATTGGTCCTTCTCTGTCAGCAGAAACTTCAGGCATGGAAATTACACCATATTCTTTCAAACAAAAATCTCCAAAAGCCCTTGCCTTTGCCAAACCTGGTGCATCATCATATGGTAACCACATTTTGCATACATGGAAATTAAGGCATTGCCCACAAATACTTCTGAGCTGAAACTTACATTGAAAATGATGTTGATGATTGTCACTGCAAAGTTGTTTTTTTCACGTGTGCCCTCAATGCACAGCGATCTGGAAAATGCCCAAATGTTTGAGCCTCGCCTTCCCTCCATTCTTGTATGTTTGGCGTTTGACACATCCAAAAGTACACAGATTTGAATCCAGCCTCTTCTAAGCAACCTTTAAATGAAACTAAATCTTGCATGTGATCCATGTCAAAACCAACAACTGTATTAAGACCAACAAAGACATCTTTATGGACATTTGGAGCTTTGTTGACGAGGCCTAAAGCAGGGAAAAGGGATCGCCGAAATGAATAATGATGATACATTGTTTTAAAGATGAGAAAAGTCTATTGAAAGAGATGGTCAAGCATCAATGGAAAGCCTTTAGTTTGGTACCATTCATGATCAATAATTGTTGCATGTTTCACAAACAAAAAAAACCATATTCCCAAATAAATAGATACTTATGAAGAAGAAATTTTGAACTTGATAAGTGAAAATGGAAATGAAAAAAAAACAAGCTCGATTTGAAAAAGAAGAAATCTAGACAAATGTGGATATTGTCATAGTAATTGGTTTGAGAAAATTAGGAACTAATGGCTCAAAGATTTGATTATAGGAAATGATTACATCAATAACTTTCTAAGAAAACAAAAAAAGTTTATGTCAACTCCATTGTATATATATATATGTGTGTGTGTTTCCATTAATGTAAACATAACCTCTCAAAACATTCAATAATAAAATAAATAGTTTTTAAAAATAAAATTGAATTTCTTCATTTTTTCAATTATATAATTAATATATATATAATATTTTACCCTAACACATATAAGATCAAATAAATATAAAACATAATATAAGCGTCGGTGGGTCCTCGACCCCCCGCACCCACTCGACCTCAAGGTCTGTGGACACCTGTTAGCAGCCTCCGTCATCCACCTCGCCTCCTCATGTGGTTTAATACCCCTTGTCGTTGTCTCTCCATTGCACTCAAGTGTCTCTGTCCTCGCATTCACATCATGATTCTACACGCTCCTTACCAATGCGATCCCCCTGTCCTTCGCATGCGGTTTGGGAAGGTGGCAAAGAAAATGAGTTTGATGGTGGATACGACCCATATCTATGCTAACCATGGGAGCATCCTCCACTTATGGGCCCTGGCGTTGGGTGGCTATGTTATCTGTGTTCCCTTCTGGCTGCATTACTGCTTGTCTCTTGTTGTTTGTCTCTCATGTCCCTCCACAGCTTCCCTGTCGCACCCTGCGGTGGGAACTTCCTCTCCCTTCTCGCTCCTGAATCTTGCGTTCTGGTTCTCTAACTCCTTTGAAATGGATCGGGGCAGCTCTTCCAGTCGAGGTCGGGGCGGCACCTCATGCAAACCCAGAACCCGGTCAGGCCTTCGACTAGTGGACGCGGCTGAAAACTCTACGGATACCTATCGCTTAGTCACCCCTCCGAAAATTCAGTGGGAAATGGATATGGCCGAGGTTGATGTTCACATCCTATGGAAGTTAGTCTCGAACGAAGAGGTGAAGGAGACGACCAACTCGTGGGTTCTTGATACTAGTTTCGTCTATGGTCGATCCTCACAGTACCTGAAAACTGTGGACATCTATTGGCACCTGGAAACTCTGATGGGAAGAGTTATGTTGCACCACCATGAAGCCCGCCAAGAAGTCCCCTTGCAGCTCGTTGACGTGCAACTCCAGATCAAGTTGGTCGACCATAAGTTGAACCTGATTGCTAACAAGATGGTCGACATGGATTTGTCCAATTTGGACTATGTTCAGCCCCAAGTCCCAACAACAACAAGCCAAAACATTAGCTAAGTTTTATCTTGTTCCTTCTATGGTTTTTGTTAAATTCCCAGCGAGGTTTGGGTTTACCACCTCTGCTTAGTAGATTAAATAAGGAAAGAAGTACTCACAGAGGAACTAGGAGCTATTCTTATTTTAGTTTATCAGTTATAGATCTTAGACATATCAAATAATTGTTGAATGACAATGTTATGTTTTGTTATTGGTCTAGTTTCCGTGCAAACAAGCCAACAACAAAATCTTTTTGTATAATTTCTCCCTATAAATAATACAAAAACTGTAGATTATAGCAAATAAATATATATATAAACTCATTCCATTTAAAAATTAAAATTTTCTAATTTTCAATTATATTCTTAATATTATATATATATATATATATATATATATATATATATAAACTCACAACTAAAAAAACGCACAACATGAAGTCATCATTCGAGTTGATGTTGAATTATAAATATGCATGATCATGATATATGCTAAAATAGTTTGTTTATCAAAACAAAAGAAACTCTCATTGTTGCACATTGAGAGGCAACGTGTCACACCTCCGCTACATTCGCCATTTAAGTTAGATAGAATTCAAAATGTGAATTTTGTTGAGAGGAAGGTAAGAATGAAGAAAGAATTAGAATTAATCCACCTTATATATGGTTGGTCGTGAATAAATATTTTAAACTCACCATTAATATTGGCCTATCAAGTATCTACATTTAGAGTTCGTAAATTTCGAGTTGAACTTTTATAGGTTTTATAATCCAGTCAAAGTCAAAGTTTTTATAAGAAATGTCTATCAACTTAGTAACTTAGTAAATAGTATCACTTTTCAATAATTTTAATATATATAAATATTCATATATTTTTCATACTGAATGATATCACTTTTCAATAATTTTAATATATAAAAATATTCATATAATAATATATTGTGTTTTATAATGTCTATTAAATGATATCACTTTTCAATAATTTTAATATATATAAATATTCATATATTTTTCATAAATGATATCATTTTTCAATAATTTTAATACATAAAAATATTCATATAATAATATATTGTGTTTTATAATTTTTTTAATATATATTAATTAATAATATTTTTTTATAAAAATAAATTTTATAAAATGTGATAAATATTTATATCATAAAATTATGTATAAATTTTATAAAGTTTATAATAAAATAAATAAAAATACATTATATAAACAATACATATAAAAATGTTTATTTGATGATGATGATGATGATTAACGTCCACTAAGACTTAATTGGTCTATCGAACCTTAAGAAGGTAAGTGATTACTTGTGATTCTTTAGAATTTTGTTTCTGTGCTCGAAAAGCATTAAGAGAAGCTTTCCTAGATCACCATACTTTTGTTGAGTTAAGAGGTTAGGGAGGTTGGTACTGTGATCAATATTTTGAAAATGAGATCTAATATGGGTATAGGCTGGACAATCTAATAGAAAGTGCTTTTCATCTTCAACCTTCTTAGTGTCACAAAGGTGACACACTCTTTCACCCCATGGCGTTTTAGGAATTGACCAACGCCCACTTTCACTAGGGAGCTCGTGAGAATTTATTTTTATCTTAGCAATGCTTATTTTTTTCTTTACACTTGGCAAAACAGAGATAATTTTGATTTCAATTTTTTTTTAATAGTATCTTTATTTTGCAAAATGGTTTCTTCCATGATTCCCCAATAGTTTAGCCAAGACCAGGCTTCTTTATGCCATCCTTGCTTGAGTCGATGGTGATTATGACTTGATTTTGAAGCAATTTTAGGTAACTTCTTGTCTTCCATGTTGTTTAACTTGTTCTTATACATTAGGTATCTAGTCATAACCATGTTCTCAATGGGGGAGAGGCTTGTTTCTATGAGAAGGATGAAATATGATGTATTTCCTTTAATTTTAAAATTGTAAATTATATGAGAGATTAGTAATGATATATTTTTTTAATAAAAAAATGTTAATAAATAAAATAAAAAAGATTATTAATAATATATTTTTCCAATAGAAAAATGTTAATGATACATGCTTAAACACCTTCCCGAGATAAATGACAAGATAAAGGAGGCAACTTTATGCCTTTTCCAATATACTTATACTAATTTATAATCATTTTTTTGGAAATTTTATAATGCTATCACATGTTGTGTTAATATATTGTTGGATGTTATGTTAACTTTCCCTTTAAGATATTTATTATTTAATCACTTTAAAAATAATTTATTAAAAATGGATTATAAACATTTACTACCATCAGTTTAATGAAATGTATCATTACTTTATGTTTAAACACATTAAAAAAATAAAAATATTGTATTTATTATATGTTTACATAATGTTTAGGAAAATCACAACCTCTAAATTTCAACCTTGATCAAATTAATTAATAGTAAATCGATGTCATAGCTTGATAGATCTACTTTTCAGACTACTAAGTTTTGACATGAGTCTCTTAGTTTTGACACGAATCGTCTCGGAGACTATATGTGCCTTCACTTCGTACTGTTTTAGTAGGCAGGGGGACGACGTAAGTAGTGAGCTCTGTAGTTGTTTCAATTTTCAATACTGTAAATGTTGTTTTGGTTGGTTCAGAGATGAATACACAAAGTAAAGGCGAGCAGGTTAAGTCCTACAGTACGCATCAATTTTTTGTGCTTAATCATGCCTTGAACTGTGTTTCTTCGTTGTTGCTTGAAGAAATTTGTGGTCATGTGAACCAGAAATTGATCTTGATTTGATTTGATCCAAGTCGTCCTAAATCACCTGGAGCAAACAAATGATTTGATCCACAACATAATGAGTTACCAACATCTGCCATAAGTTGAATATTTTGTGATTAATGGTGTCCCTATCCTCGGGTAACTGAAGGTGAATTTTTACTGCTCCCGTTTCTAGGCAGTCTTGAGGTTGAATTTGTAATAAATGAAAAAATTCCAACATAGTGCTTGAAAACTATCTTTGGAAGCTATGGTGTTTCTATCAAGGGCCCATATTTATTAAAAGAGCTGATACTACACGTTCTACTTCATGTTAAATACTATAATATCTACTTCATGTTAAATTGTGTATAATGTGTTATGCAACTGTCAACAAAGGCTTATGTTATCTTCATACAAAGTTATGTAGATGAACATACATGATCTTCAAATTGATTGAGAACAAAAGATGAATATATGGAACTGGATGATCTTCAAATTGTAAATTGATCGATTTGGATCTTCAAACTGCAAATTGATCAAGATTGATGGAGAGGAATGCAGACATGTAGGAGAATAGAGGCTCGATCAAGAGAGAAAAAGTTCGATAATGTAAAGGGATATTGTCCATTCAACAGTTTGTATATATAAAAATTGAGCAGATCACATGACCAAATTCTTATTGATGGTTGCTTAAACTGACTTGTTGCCTTAAGTGTTGCCAGGTTGATCTTGATGTCATGACCTGCCTTAACTGCCGCCAGGTTGATCTTTGTTGAGTTTTGTGCGTCGTTCTCACTTTCCTAAGCTACATGTTTCCATACTTTAATGCAAGACTTAAAACCATTGAATAGTCGTGACACGTGGTGGGTAAGGTTCTTCGATTTGGATGCTACATGTGTCATGCACCGATATTATATGAACAAACGATGAAAAAGCCAGAGAAAACTCACCCTTAAAAGAACGTCGAAAGAACGTTTTGGGCGTAATTATAGACAATGTCTAAATGTTCTATGTTTTTGTCCTTTTAGCTTTTAGTCGGAATCTGACAACATAAATTTGCACAAAATCACAATTTTATGTTGTTTAAATTGTATTTTTGAATGTAAAAATGGATTCAATGTGTTGAAGTGTTGAAAAACCCATGGGACACTCCAATTACACAGAATTAACAACTCTCAAATATGCATATACAATAATTTCAAATATGCATATACAATAATTTCAATTTCAGGTAAATATGGTCGAAAAATATACCGAGAAAAAGGCCAAAACCTAAAACATAAATCCTATGCTTTTGTCATAAATTTTAAGATAAAACTATTATTAAAATTAAATCTTTAATTAAAAATACTCATAATAACAATAATTATTTTTCTTTTAAACTTGACTCTAAAACTATTATTAACATTAAATATTTAATTAAAAAGACTCATAATAACAATAATTATTTTTCTTTTAAACTTGACTTCATATTTGAAAGGATTGACGTATAGGACAATGAGCTGGGAATTTTAATTTGACAGAAATTGAAAGGATTCATTTTGAGAAGACAAAGAAAAGACTGGTTTTTGGTAAAAATTAGCAATTATTATTATTATTATTTTTTAACAAATTTTGGCGATGTAGATTTATGTTACAATACCTTACATAACTCAATCCCAATTGTATTGAGCAGGAAATAGTGGATCAGATCATGGACACCAAGATGAAGGACATCCACTAATATGAAAAACAACTTTATCAGGTTGTTAAAGCAGGAAAACTTCTTCAGCAAGGCAAATGGCTTATCGAGATTCAGATTCAGCAAAATTTTCCCCATCTATTATGGGAAATTGACACAATGGGGACCATTTCTTCTCAAGGGGGGAGGACTGAGTTAGGTGGATATCAGTGGCCGACCACCTCTTCCACTGACTCAACACAGTTCTCCATCTTGGAAGTTTTATTATGATTTTTTAGGATTTTCAAGGTCTTAAACTTCTGAGGTTGTTTTGAGGCCCTAAACGATGTTTTCTAGGAAATTTCAAGGCCTAAGTTCTACTTTGACACACCTAGATCATGCTCCAATATTGTAGTCCTTGGAGTTTTCTAATGAGCTACTATGCACACCAAACAGAGATTGTATGTGAAAGTTGTGCCCTCAAGAAGTTGATGTAGAAACTAATCACCTTAAGCCCAAAAATACATTTTTGGTGCTTCACCTTCTAGAGTTAGGGTTTTGGACCTTTAGGGTTCTTTCTTTATGTGAAAAGTTCATCCTTTCGACCTCTTGTATTATATTTTTTGAATGAGCATAGCCGACATCTCTCTCTTTAAATATAAGTTACCACGATTCTAGCCAATTTTTGTTATACAGTATTCTACCATTTTATTCATTAATAGAAATTAGATTTTGACTATATTACAATGCTCTTTGATATATTCCTATGTATATTTCATTTTGTTCCCTATACAATCTAGATCAAATTATACAATCTAGATCAAAATAATTGTTATATTGATTTTATAGTGTTTTGTTGCAAATAACATCATCTTGATTAAACATGTTTTGGGGTAGGTTTGGTTAGTGCTATGGTCATGGTTGAGAGCACTAGTATAAGGAGTACTAAGGAAATGAGTTTCTATGAATAAAAAGTATTAGGGAAAGCAGTTTCTATGTATAAAAAGAAAAAGGAGGATGTTATCAAACCTTTTCTTTAGAAAGGAAAGGGTTAAAAAGAACTTTCTACTAAATTTTTTTGCAGTAAAGTAAAGTGTGTGAGCATTTCAAGAGAGGCATGCGATGATGTTTTTCGAGGAAAGATATGATGGACACGTTTTAACCCAACAGATGAAGACATTAAGCAAAGGAGAATAGGCTTAAACCTAGAGGGAAGGTTAGTACACTACTAAACTAAGGGTCATTAAGCGATCAATAGTAGATTACTCTTTATGGATTAGAGTGATCACCTACTTTCTTTTTGAAAATTAGGAAACAAGACAAACGAGGTGTATGTTACAATTTTTTTTTTTTTTTTTTGTAACTAGGGGAATTGGTAACAACGGCAGTATCGTACTCGCGTGACACGGGGTCGAATCCTGACGGCTGCCTTATAACCCCTAGGGAGAAATGCACAGCCCACAAGCACGCCCTCCGAGTAAACCGGGGTGAGAATCGACCATGAGACCTCTTTTTACATAGTTCCTTCCATTTACACGGCACTTGCCAATCGGTCTACACCCCTGCGGGCAGGTGTATGTTACAATTAATTAAGTTGTATGTTGCAATTAATTAAGGTTTGATCTTTGTTTAATGAAGTATGAGTTCCTCAAAATGAATATATAAGTTTTATAAGTTGGTTAAATTTTTTTATAATAATACTTTGTCAGTAAAAATTAATTAATGAATTAGCAAAGTAAAGAAAAGAAAACTAGGTTATTGACCTATTTTTTTTTGGTGATCTATTAAAACTATTTAATTCGAAGGTAAAGACAATTACCGATAGAGTGAACTTGATAGAGTGAACCTAATTAATCTTCTTCAAACAAGAGGAAATAGGTTAATTGACCCAATTTGATGGTGATCAAGCAAATTTGAAAGTGAATCCTCAACTTTGTTTTCCTATTATGAGGATGAGAACCCTTAACTAGACATGATTCAATTTAATGAATTTTAAACTAATCTAATAGACAATACTTGGGCTTAGACAAGAGACAAACAACAAGCAAATCATGTAAGCTTAGAATTGCCTAATGTATTTGATGATGTTGATAGATATCGATAGGCCTTTCTACACTACTTCTACATATTTCCACTTTATTAGAGTCCATGGTAACATTTTATGGCTCTATGGCCTTACACCCTTTCTCATCAAGCCCCTTCCACCCAACCAATCTACTCTAGGCATCTCATATTCATCCTTGATGTCTCGTTCCTTGTCTCCATTGCAACGATCTTCATGAATTGTTCTTTTGCCTTCTTCATAATTGGTACATTATTCTATTTCCTCATCTACCTTTTCGTTCCAACTTACCACGTCACCTTTGTTTGTCAACCCTCTAAGTTTTCTCTTCTCAATGAAAAAATACCCCTTATAAATTCATCTACAAGGCCTACAACCTGGATTCCTTTACTTGTTTCCCTCGACTGAGTTTGCTCATACTTCATCCACACATTGCTTGAAACTTTGAGCCTTCACTTCCCAGAGTTTCTTGATTATGCATTCCTTCTTCCATGGGTATACTCACTTCCTAGTGATTTCCTTTACAACCAACACTACTCCATTGTCATGCAACCTTTGGGAGATTACCTTCCACTACTACCTTCAATGACACACCTTTACCTTTAATATATTGCATCCCTTAATGACATTCTGTCACATTATCAGTCTTCAATATTTGTTATTTCATCATGTCCTTTCATTTTTACTTCAATTCTCAAGTATCACTAAGGTAGGTATAGTGTGCCTAACGAGCATGGCCCGCTAAGGGAGTTGGTTAGCTAGGCCTCCCCCAAATGCATTACAACTCTAAGAGGTTGTGGGGTCAATCCACTTAGCATTGTGTTGAACAACGTGCACTCAATAAGTGCCTAGTGACCCAACCTAAAATCCTTAGAGAAATCCTAACCCCCAAATACATGCTAACAAGGTTTGATGATAAGTTGAGACTATACCAATTCATATGAAAAAGTCAAACCTCATAATAAAAAAACTCTACATAATGACATCAAAAGTCAAACCTCCTATTAAAAACACTCTACATAATAACATCAAAAGAAAAAACTCTACATAAAGACATAAAAAATATGTACATCACTAATCCTAATATAAAGTCCACATGACATCAAAAAGATGTACATCACTAATCCTAATATAAATTCTACATATTATATTTATTAGGATGTACATCACAAGTGTGATTTTTTATTTCTCTTATTTAATGTGATTTTTTATTTCAACCAAAAATAAAAATATTAATTTTATCTTATCTAATTTTATTTTATTTTATGTACATCACTAAAGGAGTGGTTAAATGTTCTTTTGGTATTTTTAAATTTGAACAAAATCTTTACTTTTTGTTGTTTAAAATGTATTTCTAAATGCATAAATGAATTCAGTTTGGATTGTATTTCTAAATGCATAATTATATTATATAAACTTAGTTACTGAAATCTTCATATTCAACCATTCCTCACCAGATTTCAAATAAAATCAAACGGAAATAATAAAAAAACAACCAAAAAATTTAAACTACTATTAATATAAATTCCACATACTATATTTATTAGGATGTACATTTTTAATTTCTCTCTTTATTTCAACCAAAAATAAAAATACTAAATATAATTCTTTATTTCAACCAAAAATACTTCTTTATTTCAACCAAAAATAAAAATACCAAATTTTATCTTATCCAACTTCCTATAATGAAAATTTCAAGCAACTTCTCCTATAATGTTTTACCCCGATTTTTTACTTTAACCAAAGATCAAAATGCAAATTTCCTTTTATCCAATTTTCTGCTTCAAGCGACTTCTCTTATAATATTTTGGCCCCTTTAATCCTAAAATAC
This sequence comes from Picea mariana, assembly GCA_032191745.1. Lineage (NCBI taxonomy): Eukaryota > Viridiplantae > Streptophyta > Pinopsida > Pinales > Pinaceae > Picea > Picea mariana. The sequence goes on from JASDQU010279251.1 coordinate 10,855, forward strand.
ATGTTCATCCATCATACAATGCGCCAAAGAGTATGAGTTCCACACCTCCGTCTGGTTTCGAGTACCACCGAGATAACATTGTTCAAATTTGGGGAACTGATTGATTGGATTGGATTTATTGTTGATATCCAGAAAGACAGTTTGCCTCCACCTTCAGTCACATGTAACTGGAGAAAGAAATAGGACTCAAAACCAACCACGCCTCATTTCTTCATTCTCTAGGTTTGGTTTTGGGCCCCAAATTCTGCTCTGCTTCGCTTTACTCTCTGCAATATCCTGCTGCGATACAATGGAGAACCGCAGACCAGTAATGCCAGGGTTACTACTACTGTTTCTGCTGTCATTAAACTCATCATGCCTAGGGCAAAACGCGGAATGTGCAGAAGAAGACCAGGCTGCATTATTAGATTTCAAAGCGGGCATCTTGGATGATCCCAATGGAGTTCTTGAATCGTGGACTGGCGACGATTGCTGCCGATGGAACGGTGTGTTATGCGACAGTCACAGTGGCCGAGTAGTAAATCTCATTCTCAACGCGGACCAAGGCAACAGCAGTGAATACATGAGTGGAACTATATCCGAATCCATCGGTAAGCTCTCTTTTCTCCAGACCTTTATTGTTTTAAGCTGGAAAAATATCGGCGGATCAATCCCATCTTCCATTTCTAGCCTCTCGGCCTTGACCCATCTTTCTCTAGATAATAACAATCTCACGGCTTCCATACCTTCAGACATTGGCTATCTGCAGGGGTTACAGTCTCTGTCTCTCTCAGGAAACCTACTTACCGGTCCTATTCCAGAATCCATTGGAAATCTGCAGAGTTTAACTGCTCTGTACTTGGATTCCAATTGGCTTACCGGATCCATTCCTTCAAGCATTGGAAATCTGAGTCGGTTGTTCGTCTTGACACTCAGAAGCAACCTGCTATCGGGTCCTATTCCGGACTCCATGGGAGCTCTGACAAGCTTAAACAGCCTTGATATATCAGACAACTTTCTTACAGATAACGTTCCTTCATCATTTGGAAATCTGTCTAGGCTTTCGGAGCTGTTGGCAAGCAATAATCGTTTGAGCGGAAATATTCCGGAATCGCTCGGCTTGCTGAGGAATAAGTTGGATAAACTGTGTTTGGACGGGAATCTACTATCAGGCCCTATCCCAGAATCCTTCCTCAACTTAACATCCCTTTACTACCTGGATCTATCCCAAAACATGCTCACAGGGAACCTCCTCGTTTTTAAAAAAGCCTCTAAACTTCACACCCTCATTCTATCCGAAAACAATCTAAGCGGTGTCATCCCTGCCTGGTTGGGCAGCCTGCCAAGCCTCCGCTCGATTCAGTTATCGTTCAACAATTTCACAGGCCAAATACCCAATTCCTTTGGAGGGACTTCTCTACTTGACTCTGTTTTCATTTCAAACAATAAGCTCACTGGCACCATTCCTGAATCGTTCGCTGCTATGCAATATCTGCAATCGTTGGATCTCTCAAACAACGAGCTCACGGGCACCCTTCCTCAATCCCAGGCTATATATAACCTGCTCTTCCTTAATCTCTCCAGTAATAGCTTATCCGGCCCGCTACCAGAGTTGGATAACATTGGTCTGGAAACTCTTGATCTGTCCTACAATAATGTAAGCTTTGAGGTCATCCCTGACTGGATTACAAACTCCAGTTTTCTAGTGGATCTGCGGTTGGCTGGTTGTGGTATTTCAATGAATTTGAATGACTGGGAGCCTGCTGCTCCTTCTCTGTATACATCTCTCGATCTCTCCAACAACGACATTACAGGGGACACAGGCAATCTATTCCAGAGCATGGGAGCATTAAAATATGTGAATCTGGCAAGCAATCAATTGAGTGGGAGTATTCCATCGTCCATTGGAACTTTAAATAGCTTGGAAACTCTGGACCTGTCCAATAATGAACTGAATGGAACGATCCCGGAGGAGATGACCCAACTGACGAATCTGAGGGAGTTAAATGTGAGCTGCAATCATCTGTGTGGGAGGATTCCGGAGGGCAAACCATTCGATTCATTCCCTGCCTCTGCATTCGATCACAATGACTGTTTATGCGGATCTCCCCTTCCTATGTGCGATTAGGTTTACAAGGGAGTACATCCGAACCTTGTATATTTGGGATACTATTATAATGAATTGAATAATTCTTATTCTGGTCGTAGGAATCCATAACAATTTACATGGCGGCCATGGATTGTAAAATTGACAGGGAGATCTGGTAGGGTCGAGAAATCATTTTGCTTTTGAGCACAGATGTAAAGAAGATCAGCATAAAGTTAGAGATGTCACACGAAGTAACTGTTTTCGTTCAGACAAGTCACTTTCACTAAAAAAGAAAGTCACTTTCACTAAAAAAGAAAGCACTTCTCTATCTACATGGTATTTCAAGGTGTTAGGTATTTAATAAGGAGTGGGTTTTGGGATCAATCTTTTCTCCCGAGTTATTTTTTCGGTAGGTTTTTTGACGATTCTTTTTTAAATTTTTGGTCAATCCAGAATTCTAATCGATTTTCTGAGTATCTGGGTTGATTTAAAATGGGGCAAAACCCCTAGGATAAGGTTTTGAAATTTTCTGAGTATCTGGGTTGATTTAAAATGGGGCAAAACCCCTAGGATAAGGTTTTGAAATGCACAGAACTTTGATCCATGTAAAACTCAAACTACCCTTGAAAATTTGTCTGAAAAACAAAACTCAGGAGGAAAGATTACTCCCGAGTTAGCCTACTCAATTTAATAATGGAAAAAACTAACCTATACTTATACTTGTCATGATGTAGATGTTATTTACGAAATTTGAAAAAAAATATTAATTTTATTTTGAAAATGTAATTTTGTAATAAATATTTTTAAAAATATAAAAATAAAAATATTTTTCATCATCATATAACATCATATAACATTGAAATAATAATCATATAAATATAAAGACATTTTTATAAACAACCTATATAATAATTGGTTTAAGAAAATAGTTTTAAATTTATTTAAAATTAAGGTGTAACTCTACAGCTTTCCTAACAACTATTGAACCCAGTTCACCTTATGGATTCTTTCTAGTAACAAAGAAAATTTGTTAATTTCATTTCTTATTCATATTGAGTGTAATTTCAAAGTTGTAATACCATAAGTCAAAACATCTTAATCATGTCAAAGTTGTAATACCATAAGTCAAAACATCTTAATCATGTCAATAGTAAATTAGTTTTCATTCTCATTTTCAATATTAATTTTGTCCTTAAGTATGTTAAGGATGCATATCAATGTTAAGGATGCATATCAATATGCTAAAGAAACAATATTGATAACAAAAGAAAGAAGATTTTTTGAAAATTTACTTATATGAAAATCATGCTTATATACAACATGTGAATAAAGATTATAAAGTTTTTGTAATCAGTCTTTTTAAGAAATTTTTCTGTTAAGACTTCTTCAAAATTAATAGGCTTTAGTAGTCAAAACTAATTTAAGATTTTCTTTTTACAACTTTTCACTAAAAAAAGCACTGTTAGCATGCCAATATGAATAGATTGTCTTTGATCACATTGATTGTGGTGTTGATACAACTAAGATGTGGATGACGAAAAATCTAATGTTGGTTGAGTAGGTACAAGATATAGCCCTACAAATCTGTAATGATCCCAAGCCATTATGCAAGGATCATCACTGTTTTGGTGTCTTTTCAAAACTTTTTCTGAGTGAGGTATTTCGTCAAACACTTTGTTGATCTACCTTTTAGATGTGTTTATATGTGGGTATGCAACAAATAACAGAAAGAGATAACCATGGAACATACCTCAACCATATGCAATAAGATAGACAAGCCAAAACATCTCAATCCTTCTTTATTCATAAAATAGAGAAACCTGCTACAATGAAGATGCCGATCTGGAATGCTCAACAGATGGCCAAGAAGATAGACAATAGATAAGAGCTGC
>JASDQU010279252.1:0-15656 GCA_032191745.1 Picea mariana
TCTATGTCTTTGATGTTATTTTTATATAGGATACACAATTCAATTATTGAAAAAACTACAGACACAAATAGAGTTGGTTGTGCAGATTCCAAATACACATTTAAAAAAAAAATAATAATGTTTACTATTTTTAATCTATTTTTGTCTTGACATATATCAAAATACTAAAATACATACCTCTCTTATTTCTGCTATAACTTTTTGTCGTCTTAACCATTTATCAAATGAGTTATATGCGACATTAGAGGAGATTGATACCTACGATCTAAAAAAAAAATAAAAAATGTTTTGATCATGTTAAGACCCTTTTAGCCTACATGAAAAAAAGGCATTGTAATTTAAGGAATATGTTGACTTTGATAATTTTAAAAAAAATATTAAATTAATATTAAAAATTTCCAAAAAATACACGACACAAGAAAGACAGGTTCTCTACAAGTATACAAGTTTTTGGAATGAAATTCCATCGTTAATACACTCAACACCTACATGAATGCAAACATATACCTTATATTTTGTTGGAAAAATAAGATACCATTGTTAGAAAAAATCAAATTTGACCTAGTTACTCACAATGTATATGAATAAAAGTTGTATATTCGTAAAGATAATTCAGTTTCCTATGTTTCATATTATTACATCATATTCAAATTCGTTGTAAATGTACCTTGAATAATCCCTCCAAGTTAACAAAATGTTGTTTTTCCAGGTTTGCATTGTCACTAACACGTTATGAGAGACCATCACTAGCTTGCACTCATCCAATTAACACATAAAGATTAAAAATAGTTTGAGTCATAGGTCAGCTTGATTCAAACTAGGTACATTAATATTATTTACAACAATGTTTCCCTTGTTTTTAATACGGTTTATGATGGAGGGCCAAAATTTGCTCAATCTCCAACCATCATCCTTATTAATGTTAAGAGAGTGTTTGAAAACTCTGTCAAATATTTGCCTAAAGTTGAAGCAGAAGAACTTAGGCAAGAGTGTGTTGCGATATTGAAGAAAGCTAAACCACCAAAGTCCAACATCAAAAAAGAAGAATCTAGGAGTTTAAGAAACATGTACGCGAATAAAGACATAATAGTCAAGAAGGTAGATCAAATGAATTCCACTTAAATAGAACAAGTGAATTCCACTATTATTATGGATTTGAATGACTATCATAATAAAATGATAAAGTACTTGACATCTAGAGGTATATACAAAAAGTTTGGTAAATATTTGTGTAACAAAATCATGAGAGATATCACAAAGGTGATTGCAAACTCCCCTTTGGATGAAGACAAAAAGAATAACATTACCCCCAAAATTGATACTATAACGTATTTAGGGATTGGCGAAAGTTAATAAAGAATTTCATCCTCTCACCTATTGATATAAATTGTTATTAAATTTGAGTTAAAATTTGTATAACAAAATAGATATAAATATACGATATGGAGTTTTGACATAAAGTTTTATTCAATTTGAGTTAATATTTTATAGTAAAGGAGATAGGTTTTGTCTATTGATTAAATTGTTATTTTTTAAATTAAATATAAATGAGAGATTATTTTTTATTGAAGAAAAAATTAGCCTTTGGCATTAAAGAATACAATATGTAAAAACAACCAGGGGAAGGTTAAAAAACATGTCAATGAATATTTAAAAGAGAAAAACAATTTAAAAGAAGGGAAAATAAAAAATTTAATTGGAAATTATTAGTCTAATATCATAGGAGAATAAGGAAAAATGAAGAAGCTTAAGAAGAAAGAGTTTCTCTAGGGAAGACTTGCTCTTATGGAGAAGCACGTCTAACATTTAAAGCCACAAATAAATGTGTGATGGGTGTGAGGCTATGCAGTTATTGGGTCTATGACATCTCATGGGTCTATCATGTGAATTTGGAAATTGGCTATAGAACCACTTCCTACTAATATATGAGTGTTGGAAATATGAGAAAATCAACTTGCTACATGTCAATTTGGGGAATTGGCTTCTGGTAAGCTATTGACGAAAATCAAATAGACTTGGAGGAAAAGAGCTAAGTGTCTTTATTCCTCATAACCATGGTTCTCTAGAGAGAACCAAGTGAAACTTTCAAGTGAAAAAAAAAACTGTCCTTTAATATTGTAGTAGGGAGAGTATTTAAATACAAAATAATCTTCAGTCTTACGCTCTAAGGAGGAGCAAATTTCAAAAATGTTGCAATCCCAAGAAATACAGTGATTTGTATCAATTCCTAAATTATACAACTCTGAGCAGAATCAATTATCAATTGGTATACAACTCTAAATTGGGATAATGGCACAATCAATTATCAATTCCTAAATCTAGTCCGATTTAAATTATATCACCGAATTTGACTTATTGATTAGGAGTAATTTCCACGTTTCTTCCTGGTCACTAAATAATCTCAAAGTCAATCAATCGCCGTCAACTCTTTCGATTTCCCGTTGAATTCAAAGATGTTTCAATGAAAAAGAAAATGGGAGACTTCCATTGTTGCGTTTTTCATGGTCTGCCAATAGGTAGACAAATAGGTATTGGAATTATTACGCGAGCAGCAGCAATTATGATTTCCATATGCATCCATTAAAGTCCCATGATTCTGTAGAGTGCTTGATAAAGTGCATTATTTTCCCTATCTCTTTTCAAGTGTTTGAATCTTATTCTCTATGAATTAAGTTATTTTTCCATGGCATAAGAAGGATGAAGTGGCTTGACTCAAAGCAAGAAATTGAATAACTTTTTTTTTTTTATCAGAGTCACTTGTTAATGTAGTTAGGAGTAATAAGAGGATAAATTTATTTATTAGTATATTTTATGGATGATTTGATATTTTATTCTGTTTCATTTATTTTTTCAAAATTTTAAAATTTTTCAAAATTTTAAAATTCTAAGTCTTCATAGATTGAACCTATATATATATATATATATATATATATATATAATATATATTTTAGATATAAAATATTTTATATAGTGTTGGAGGAATATGGTCGAGTGTCTTTGGTCTTGATAAGCAATGAGTCTCTAGAGAGAAGGAGGTGAATTTTTGAAATGAAAAACAAGTTGTCCTCTAATTTCATATTAGGGAGAGAATTTGAATACAAATGGTCCTCAGTCTTAAGCTCTAATGAGTAGATTTTGTAATTGTTGTGATCCTAAGGAATATGGTGATCTATATCAACACAATGTTGGTGGGAGAAAACTATAAGCTGGGGGAGAGGGACCCCCACGCTATAAGGTAACTAGACTTTGGTTTCCTATGTGTTGTAGCACAAATTGCCACTCCATACCGCATTTGTGAGATGCCTTAGTCCATTCCTCAACTTGCAAACCTAAATCCTAATCTCCTTCATCAAAATCATCTTAAAAACTCTACTTTTGTTTATGTATGCTATTCACCCATGTGCAACTAACATACATATGCTATTTGCTAGTGTGTAAATCAGGTACACCCCTAGTTTTGAGAAAAATAAAATTATTTCATACTTTGGGGTGGAGTTTATGGGTTTTCCCGATCCTAAAATCAACCCCCAATTATATGTACACAATGGAATGTAACCATATCAACCTCTTTAGGATGGTATATAATCATGTATGGGGGTTTAGATGAGGGGAGAAATCCTTCCAGTGCAAGAATATTGTCCATTTGCAAGCTTCCCTATTCCATGAATCTCTTAGTAGTAGCCCTTGATCTGGAAATTTATTTTCCAATATCTCTTCCTCTCTCCTATATCATAGTTGGGTGTATTCTTATCCCTTATGGGTCATGTGAGGAAGTACTCCATTGCCAAGTTTATGCTTGAAGGGTTCAATGGAGGAGCTCAAGAAGTTGGTTTTGAGGCAGTGCCATCAATTAGAATCAAGTTGTAAGTCACCTATTCATGTTGATTAATAAAAAAGTTCTCCTTCCTTCCAATATATGTGCAATTGTGTTTAACTAGTTTGTGTATGTTGACTTTTCTTTACATATCTAGATTGACTCAATGCATTTCTAATTTGATGTGATAACTAACTTTTTATAGTATCTGCTTGGCTCCTTTTGCAGGTTTGTAGAGGCAAAGGTATGGAGAAAGTCAAAGGTCGAGAGCAAGGATCTTCATCAAACGTTTGGATACAAGGTACGAGATCCTTCTTTCTCTCTTCCAAGTAGTCATTTCTTTATTGATTTGTATGTTGGAGGGTAGGTTCAATATTTTATATAGGGTTAAGATCTGTTGTGACATATACCCAAGGTCATAGGGTTGAAAATCTTGTAACACTATGGGTGCTAGGTGAGCCCATCCTTATAATGGTATACATCTATGAGCAATGTTGAAGTTTGGAAGAAAGCATGTGGCTCTTTAGGCTTAGACCTTGTGTACGAAAGACATGCTCTTTAAATATTAGTATGAATACCCTTTTTTTATCTCACCTTTAACAAGATCGAAAGAATCCACTTAAAATCTATGTGAGGTGGTATTTTAACATCAAGGTCAATGAGGTGAAGTAATGAAGAGGATCTCACATACCAACATGGATTGATCCCATGTTCTACCTGATCCGTAGAAACACTTGAGAGATATACATATCTAAGATCATCATTATGTGAGTTTCCCACTGTTGGCCCTTGACCAAGTTTTGAAGATCCTTGGTCACTTTTGACCTATTTTGGGACTTTGGCAGGCTGTCGAAGGTGGAGCGCAAGTGGAAGTGGATATCGTGGGATCTCAGCCCCTTGTTTAGGGATTTTAGGGTTTTGGGATTATGTAATGGGTATGGGATGTCAGCCCATGGGCTTACCCAGGTTTGGGCCCATTTTGTAATGTATAAATAGATATCTAGGCGATGTAGGGAGAGGCCAATGTGCTAAGTGTGAATAAGTGTGAATGTTTTGTGCATGCTATGTGTTAAGAACTTGCAGAGCTAAGTACAAGTGGATGTAAGAAGCTTGTGTAGATTGTAAAAGGGCTTTGTGATGTAACCTAGCTTTGGGAAGGAGGAGCTGCTAGAGTGCGTGCAGATCTCCTGTCCTATGTGGAGTGGGTTCTAAGGTTTTGTGCATGTAAGGAGATTGATAGAAGATAATAAAGAAGACGAAGAGTTGGTGGACGTAGCCCCAGGCTGGGGGTGAACCACATATATCCTCTATTATGGTTGCTTTGTGCATTATGTTGTATGTTAGTAATGTGATTTATGCTTAGTACTGATATATTTATGTATGATGCATCTGATCTAATATCTTAGTTCTTGGTAAGATGAATGAATGTTAGATCTGATCTATCTCTGCATGATAAGTGCTTAAATGTGTTAGATCTTGTTGAATATTATGCTGCTGTGCAATTAGGGTTTGGATTTGCGATGTGAATAAAGGTTAATTATTGATGAATGTTATCTGCTAAGTGCTTTGTTAGAGTATTGTAATCACAGATCTGTGTCCCAACTAAGGTTGCAGACACTGGAGTCCTGCAACCACCTCTGCCTCTACCTCGAGTGAGACTTCATTTTCTTCGTAGGTGTTTCCAAAAGGGACGGTAGTTCGGGTTTTTTTGGTCCATTGTTGAAGCGTTGAAACCCAGGTCTTCCCTTGTCCCAACAAATGGTTCCGTTGTCAGTACCTGAAACTGTGATTGCTGGGAATTGAGGAAAAGAAAGAAAGCTTTGTGTGTAGATCTGTTTCTTTAAGTGCACAGTATTCTACTTGATTGTGAAGCTCTATGCTAAGAAAGGAATCGGATCTGAAGAAAAATAGGTAAGATTAGTGAATTTTTTTGTTAAAAAGAGGTAAGATCTGGAAGCTTTATGCTGTGAGAAAGGTAAGATAAATGGAAATTTTTGTTTCGAAAGTATGAATCTAGGTATGTTTGATAAATTTTGTCTTATTCTGAAAAATAGGGCACAGTTAGATGAAGGAAGGTTTTATATGAGTAGATATAATAGAAATAATGAGAGATATGTTATTCCTATGCATAGAAAGAATGTTTGGACTAACAAATGGATGGAGGATCCAAGGAATATTTTTTTGCAAGTTAGCTACCATGATCCTAGTGTGTCGTATAATAAAGGATGGGGATCATTTAAGAGAAAGAGAGGATTAACTCTTTGTTACAGTTGCAGAAGACCAGGACATCTTGCTAAGGACTGCCCTAGTAGAAGACCTAACTATCTTTGTTGTAGAGCTATGGACCATGAAGTTTTGGATTTCTCTAGAATGATTGCTAAGTTTAAGAAAATGAATATGAGACAAGAAAAATCTTAGGAAGACCAAGAAACTGAGACCATGGAAGAACCCCAGAAAGAATCAGAGATTGTATTACTACAAATGAAATAAACCCTGAATGACCACAGAGATATCAAATTATCAGAGATCTTCAAAGAAAAAGAGTGCATAGAAACAAGAATAGGAGACTTCGACATAGACTGTGTTCTGGATGAGGAAACACAAGTGAATATCATGACACAAATAACCTGGGAAATTTTGGGAAAGCCTGTTATGATTCCTTCATTGGGAGGAATAGGATTATTTACAGGAAAGTTGATAACCCTATGTGGAAGACTTACCAAGACATCTATGACTGCTCATGGAACTTTGACAAAGGAATAATTTGAGGTTGTTAAATTTGTTGAGAACAGTGCCCCATTTGATATACTACTAGGAAAAACCTAGACTGCGAAAGATCAGACTCGAAGAAAAGAGGAGGAAGCTCTAGAACATAAAAAGCAAGAACTAAGAGACTTCATGGCTAAGAGAATAGCACACTTACTGGAAGAATAAGAAAACCAGTCGAAGCTACTGGGGATGAGAAATCTAGATGTCAAAGTTGAAATAACACCAAAAGATTTGAAACATCTGTCTGTACAGGAGAGTAGATCACCTACCCTAGACAAAGAAGAAGTATTTCCCTTGAACCTTAGGGAAGACCACCAATAGTGCGAAGTTACTATGCCAAGAGGAGATAATAATCAGAATGGAAAGAGAAATATTGAAACACAGATCACAAGGAAGAAGGCTAGAAATCTTAGTAAACAGAAAGAAAAGTTTGAGAAATTACATGAAGTTCTAGAGAAGACATCGTAGATGGAAGGTCTCTAGAATTTGAACCTCATCGGAATATCAGAGTAGCTCAGATTGGCACTTCGCCATGACAGAGCGATATGACCATTGGAGGCATTATAACCGTTAGATTGATGTTCCCGAACGAGTAGAACAACAATTATGATCAGAAATCTCACCATTGGACCGTTGGGACCGTGCCTTAACGGACATAACTACATTGATGAAGTCTTATTGTCCGTTGGAGGGATCTATTACATCATTGTCTACTTATTCCGTTGACTGTTGCACCGAGAACACTTTCACGAATTGTATCCAAGAGAACTCATTATTTCCACGTTGTGGTTACCGAGACTTCACCGCCTGTTCCATTGCATTGAGCATTTGTTAATCATCCTAAGTTTTCCGATCTTGAGCGTGCATGTCGGACAAACTCAGCGTCATAGAAAAGTCTTTCGAAGAAGTTCTAATCAAACTTATGGTTGAGAAGTTGATGTCCGTTAGAATTCAAGCTTCATCGACGAGAGGAGTGCAAGCCTCCCTGTCGACTACTCGCGGATCCGGACCATCCCAAGCTACGGCCGAGAAAACAACCAAGCATCAAGATGACTTGGAAAATGCAAAGTTAATCCCATCCATCATGCCCAACTACATTTCTCCTTTGGTCGGCGCAGTGAATTGTGATGGTGTCCCCACAGACTTCGACTACACCTTGGTTACTGCGTACCTCCCGAAGGGGATACACACAGGCAAGCCTCAACAGGATAATATTCTTATGTTGAAGATCAATGACTTCAACTTGGGAGACCGCAAGAACTTTAACATGCTAGCATCTCACAGGTATTTGACTAGAATGAAGGGGAAGAAGTCGAGGATAATCCCCCAACCATGGACTATGGACCTCTTGTAATCCACCATCCAGAACGTAATGAAGATACCCCATTTTGGAAGTCACCTGGAGGTTAACGGGTGTGTTAAACTACTGCTGTCGAGCTTCCGTGGCAGTTATTTGTGGCTAGAAAAACACATCACCATCGATCCAACACTAATCCATCAGATCACTGGATTGAGCATGCAAGGACCAGACCCACAATACTTTTACCCAGGAAAGGCTACAGACCACACCCTGGCACAGAAGATTAAAGATACATACAACGATGTGGAGAAGGGGAAGCAAGGCTACAAGGTAGCCTCCATCCAGAATGGCGCAGTGCACCTCGCTTTCCAGTTGATTGCTGGTAAGCTAGTAAGAAAGAACAGACCCATGCAGTTCATGTGGTTTGTTGTTGACCTCACGGGGAAATACGTGAAGGGGCTGTAGATGAACTAGGCAAAGTACTTAGTTAACCAGTTAGAAAAAGACTGTCGCGAAGCTCAGGATCATGGCTATGAGTTCCATTTTAGTTGGTTGTTGATTCTCATTGCGTTCATAGCTTGGGAGATGCCGGAAGGTGTGACCTTCCCTGAAATAGAACCATTTGAACCCTTAGTCACGAAGTTCACCATGCTCTGGTATTCGAGCGATATGGGAAAATAATGATAGTCAAATGTGGTGTTCCACACCTACTACTGGCAGTTAAAGAGGGCTATTGAGGATGTCCCTCATATGACGCCGAACACCCTGCACAGGTTCATGCCATTTGTGAAGTTCCAAGAAGACAGACATTTTACCTATATCACTGCACGTGGAGATGAACACAAAGAAGTAATACATAGTTACTAAAAACTCACAAAGGAAGACCTAAGAGAAATAACTAAGGAATGGCCTACAGATCTCCTTATCCCTTTTGACCCCGCAGAACTATCCGACCCCTAACTAATCGAAAGCCTGATGGTCACTCATGAAGGGTACGATACACTTGGAAGTAGAAGAAGGAAGAAGATAGAAGAGGTCCAGTAGCTGAGCAGTGCATCAAAAGAAACTGCTTTAGAATCACCTGGAGGAGGTGATGACGAAGTAGATAAAGAAGAGAACAATGGAAAAAAATATCATCATAAGCAAGGTGAAGTAACACCGCCACAGAATCCCCCTGATGTCGCAGATCCATCTAACAAAATAAAGGTTTCTCCCACGAAACCCACATCGCAGAAGAAGTCAAAATCTAGTAAGACTAAGTTGCAGACTATGCTCACGCTCGATGACTTTGACTTCATCATAGAAGTTGTATCAGACACCTCAGAATATCTTTTGTAGAGAAATGAAGCTAAGTAAGAGACCATGTATGAAATAATTGAAGAATAACTGCGAGGGGTTCATCAGGCCCTTCACTCCATTTACACAGTTTCCACTGCGCCCTCGCCATTAGAAGAAATGGAGTTGGGAGATGAGTCTACCCAACTCTGCAGACTAGCCAATGCGACCGAAGCTCGCCTTCGTCGTGCACAGGAAGAAACAAAACAAGCCACAGTGGCCCTGAAGCAAGCACAAGAGGAAGTGATAGAGAAACGTCGAGTTGCACAGTAGGAAAATGATGACCTACAAAAAATGTTCAAAGAGGAAAGAGAACAGATCCAGCAAGAGAAGGAACAACTGCTCATGGAGCAAGTTGGAGTAAAAGAAGCAGTCAGTAGAGAACTTCGCTCTATGACGGGCTTATAGAAAAAGGAGGAAGACCTAGTGGAGCATCAAGTAGCGAAGCTTGTTGAAGCCATCCAACAATTTCAATAGAGAATAGTAGATCTAGAGATACAAATAGTACAAAGTACTCCACAGGACGTGCGAGACCAAAGAGAAGCCACTGCCTGGAGCACATTTGAGGGGATCGAAGCATTAGCTTTGGAACATAAACAACTTAGTAGTATAAGTGCGTAGACTTACAAGTGACTTACTGAGGACCCTGAACTGAAGACACTAGAGTCACAACTCCAGGAGGAAAATAAGAAAGAGACGACAATTCAGGCATAGTTAAAGCTCCTGTCAGCAGTTGAGAGAATGAAAAGATCCCAGGAATAGTGCATTGCTCAGCAGCAAGCCCATACCATACAGAGAAAAGTCATGGAAGTAACTCAGAGGCTCCAACCAGTTCAAGAGAAGGCTTGCCAACTATTTGAGGAGATCGAAGGCCGAGGAGCAGAGCTAGAACAAGTAGTCACTTCAATAGAACAACGCTTAGAGGGACCTGTGAACAAGGAATTTATTCAAGAGTTCACCGAGTAGGAATCCCTAGTGAAGAAACAGGTCGAAGCAGCTCGAGCCAGGCTCGAGGCATTTGAGGCAGAATTACCCAGAGCAGAGTGACACGAGATGAATTACAGGTGAGTGTTGGGGGCCTTTTGGCCCTTAACCAAGTTTTGAAGATCCTTGGTCATTTTTGACCTATTTTGGGACTTCGATAGGCTATCGAAGGTGGAGCACAAGTCGAAGCGGAGATCGCGGGATCTCGGCCCCTTGTTTAGGGATTTTATGGTTTTGAGCTTATGTAACGAGTATGTGATGTCGACCCACGGGTTTACCCAGGTTTGGGCCCATTTTGTAATGTATAAATAGATATCTAGGTGATGTAGGAAGAGGCCAATGTGCTAAGTGTGAATAATTGTGAATGCTTTGTGCATGCTATGTGTTAAGAACTTGCAGAGCTAAGTGCAAGTGGAACACATTACAAAATGGGTTGTACAGGTATAAAAACTCGTTGTTCGCAATAAGAATCCCCATGAACCTAACAACAAAAGTACAGGTACAAAGACAAAATAAGGCATACAAGAACACGTAAGTTCATGCACAAAACTTACAGGGGTATATGGTGATATCCAAAGAAGTTGTTGGGAAAATTGACCCATGATTGCATAAAGTGCTCGGTTACTTATATTCTCCGTAGTCTCATGCTTCCCCATTATCGTTTCATGCTTGTGTCGAGTGCTCGATGAGGTGTCTTCTTTTTGGCCACTTCGAGTGCTCGCTGAAGTGTCTTCTTTTTGGCCACTTCAAATGCTTGAATCATAGTCCTTATCAAGTAAGTTATTTTCCCTTCCCATGAGAAGGATGAAGTGGCTCAACTCTAAGAAATAAATTCAATAATGGAGTAGACTGGATTAATGAGTAGATAAATTTATTTATTTTTAATGCATTTTGTAAGTTGTATTTTTTATTTTTATTTTTAATTTAAAAATTTTAAATTATAATAAAATAGATCAAAATTCATTAATATATAATACTTTGATATAAATTTTAGATATAAAAATGGATTATGGAGTTTTGATATAAAGTTTTATTAAATTTGATTAAAACTTTTATAATAAAGGAGGTAGAGATTGTTGGTTAATTAATTTATTTTTATTTTTATTTATAATTTATGTTAGAAGTCAGATGGAAAAGAATGAAGAAGTTTAAGAAGGAGGTTTCCTGTGCAAGACTTGTTGTTATGGAGAAGTACTTCTAACATTCAAGGCCACAAATAAATATGTGATGAGAGTCATTGGGTCTACGATATCTAGTGGGTTTATCATGTGAGCTTGGAAGTTGGCTATGGGGCCTCTTCCTACTAGTGTGAGAGAACTGGAAGTAAGAGATAATTGATTCACTTAATGTTAATTTTGGGTAGCCTATAGTAAGTTATCAACAAAGATCAAACACCCTTGGAGGAAGAGGTCTAAGCATATGTAATCTTCATAAGGCATCAATGTCTAAAGAGAACCAAGTGAATCTTTGAAGCGAAAAAATAACCATCATCTAATCTCATAGTCGGGAGAGCATTTGAATACAAAATGGTTCCATGTCTTAGGCTCTAATTAAATTTTGCAAATGTTGTGATCCCAAGTGTTACTGCTCAAACTCTCGCTAGATAGAAAAATTCTTAACCGAAAACGTGATAGCCTAGAGGAAACTACTAGACAAGCCACCTATTATCACCTTAGCAGTCTTACCTCTCTTTAGACTAAGGAGAAAGACTTCTTAACCTAGAGGGTGTCCTAAAATCAACCTAACCAAAGTATTGTATCATGAGAGTGTTATTAGCTTAGATTGAAAAATTAATGTGATTAACCGAACTATCAAATTTTCCCTAATCAATTTATTAAGTCAATCCAAAATAGCTAGAAGTCTAGTGTAATCCAAAAAAAATGTTCATATATATACATTGATATATAATGTTCATATATATATAAGTTAATATATAATACTTTGATATAAATTTTAGATATAAAATGGATTATGGAGTTTTGATATAAAGTTCTATTAAATTTGAGTTAAAAGTTTTATATTAAAGGAGGTAGGGATTGTTGGTTAATTAACTTATTTTTATTTTTATTTATAATTTAAGTTAGAAGTGAGATGGAGAAGAATGAAGAAGCTTAAGAAGGAGGTGTTTTGTGCAAGACTTGTTGTTATGGAGAAGTATTTTTAACATTCAATGCCACAAAGAAATATGCGATGAGAGTGAGGTTATGGAGAAGTACTTCTATCATGTGAGCTTGGAAGTTGGCTATGGGTTTCTTCCTACTAGTGTGAGAGAACTCGAAGTAAGAGATAATTGATTCACTTAATGTCAATTTGGGGCATTGACCATTAGTAAGTTGTCAACAAATATCAAACACCCTTGGAGGAAGAGGGCTAAGCATATCTAATCTTCATAAGACATCAATGTCTAAAGAGAACCAAGTGAATCTTTGAAGCAACAAAATAACCATAATCTAATAGTGGGGAGAGCATTTAAATACAAAATGGTTCCATGTCTTAGGCTCTAATTATATTTTGCAAATGTTGTGATCCCAAGTGTTAACCGAAAACATGATAGCCTAGAGGCAACTACTAGAAAAGCCACCTATTATCACCTTAGCGGTCTTACCTCTCTCTTTAGACTAAGGAGAAAGACTTCTTAACCTAGGGGGTGTCCTAAAATCAACCTAGCCAAAATGTTGTATCATGAGAGTGTTATTAGCTTAGGTTGAAAAATTAATGTGATTAACAGAACTATCAAATTTACCCTAATCGAAGTCAATCCAAAATAGCTAGAAATCGAGTGTAATCCAAAAAAAATTGTTCATATATATACTTTGATATATAATGTTCATATATATATAAGTTAATATATAATACTTTGATATAAATTTTAGATATAAAAATGGATTATGGAGTTTTGATATAAAGTTCTATTAAATTTGAGTTAAAAGTTTTATAATAAAGGAGGTAGGSATKGTTGGTTAATTAAYTAWTTWATTTATTTATTTATAATTTAAGTTAGAAGTGAGATGGAGAAGAATGAAGAAGCTTAAGAAGGAKGTTTTTTGTGCAAGACTTGYTGTTATGGAKAAKTRTTTYTAACATTCAAGGCCACAAAGAAATATRYGATGAGAGTGAGGTTATGGAGAAGTACTTCTATCATGTGAGCTTGGAAGTTGGCTATGGGTYTCTTCCTACTAGTSTGAGAGAACTCGAAGTAAGAGATAATTGATTCDCTTAATGTCAAYTTGGGGCAYTGACCWTTAGTAAGTTGTCAACAAATATCAAACACCCTTGGAGGAAGAGGGMTAAGCATATMTAATCTTCATAAGACATCAATGTCTAAAGAGAAYCAAGTGAATCTTTGAAGCAACAAAATAACCATAATCTAATAGTGGGGAGAGCATTTAAATACAAAATGGTTCCATGTCTTAGCCTCTAATTATATTTTGCAAATGTTGTGATCCCAAGTGTTAACCGAAAACATGATAGCCTAGAGGCAACTACTAGAAAAGCCACCTATTATCACCTTAGCGGTCTTACCTCTCTCTTTAGACTAAGGAGAAAGACTTCTTAACCTAGGGGGTGTCCTAAAATCAACCTAGCCAAAATGTTGTATCATGAGAGTGTTATTAGCTTAGGTTGAAAAATTAATGTGATTAACAGAACTATCAAATTTACCCTAATCGAAGTCAATCCAAAATAGCTAGAAATCGAGTGTAATCCAAAAAAAATTGTTCATATATATACTTTGATATATAATGTTCATATATATATAAGTTAATATATAATACTTTGATATAAATTTTAGATATAAAAATGGATTATGGAGTTTTGATATAAAGTTCTATTAAATTTGAGTTAAAAGTTTTATAATAAAGGAGGTAGGGATTGTTGGTTAATTAACTTTTTATTTATTTATTTATAATTTAAGTTAGAAGTGAGATGGAGAAGAATGAAGAAGCTTAAGAAGGAGGTTTTTTGTGCAAGACTTGCTGTTATGGAGAATTATTTCTAACATTCAAGGCCACAAAGAAATATGTGATGAGAGTGAGGTTATGGAGAAGTACTTCTATCATGTGAGCTTGGAAGTTGGCTATGGGTCTCTTCCTACTAGTCTGAGAGAACTCGAAGTAAGAGATAATTGATTCTCTTAATGTCAATTTGGGGCACTGACCTTTAGTAAGTTGTCAACAAATATCAAACACCCTTGGAGGAAGAGGGATAAGCATATCTAATCTTCATAAGACATCAATGTCTAAAGAGAATCAAGTGAATCTTTGAAGCAACAAAATAACCATAATCTAATAGTGGGGAGAGCATTTAAATACAAAATGGTTCCATATCTTAGGCTCTAATTATATTTTGCAAATGTTGTGATCCCAAGTGTTAACCAAAAACGTGATAGCCTAGAGGCAACTACTAGAAAAGCCACCTATTATCACCTTAGCGGTCTTACCTCTCTCTTTAGACTAAGGAGAAAGACTTCTTGACCTAGGAGGTGTCCTAAAATCAACCTATCCAAAATGTTGTATCATGAGAGTGTTATTAACTTAAGTTAAAAAATTAATGTGATTAACAAAACTATCAAATTTACCCTAATCGATTTATTAAGTCAATCCAAAATAACTAGAAATCGAGTGTAATCCCAAAAAAATGTTCACCACAAAATAGAAACAAGGCTATCTCCCGTATTTAAAATCACGAGTCTAGTAACCAATTTATGAAGGAAAAAGTGGATACTTTAAAGAATTGCTTCCAAAGATAATGTTATCAAAGAGATTAATATCTCTAGAAATCACCATTCAGATTTGCAGATGTGGCTAGAATAGATATGAAAAATACTCATTAATTAACACAAACCATGAGAAATATTGCATGATTGAAGTGATGGCTTTAAAACATGCATGACTGTTGCACTTGACATATTTATCCACTTTTGTCCACATATTATTGCTTCATTCCAAGACTCTGATTCAAAATATGTGTGAACCATTCACAATCAAGTGTTGTTGTCAATATGGCAGTGAAAGAGAAAAGTCATGTCAATATGACAGTGAAAGAGAAAAGTCATCCACGTGAGTATATAGCAGTGACTCTGTAAGTTACTTGTGAACCAACATTTATATCCAGATATACATATTTATCATGTAGTGGAATATCCAACAATGTGAGAAACGCTCATAAACCATATCAAGGAATAAATGATCAAATCTGAAATGATATTATACGAAGCTCATCAATGTGTGAAGCCTATTCTGGAATGAAAACGACAAGTCCAGCTGTTAATTCCAGATTTAGAGATCATTCATCACCCATCAAGATAGCAACAATGTTTCTCTTTGAAACAAACCAATATGCCACAGATTTATAAAGTGCAAAGATGTATTGGTTGAGTCACAAATTGTGTTTACCAAGCATCACTGTAACCAATTATTAAAGCTGAAAAATAGTGTTGGCAAATGAATATGATAT
>JASDQU010279257.1:0-14818 GCA_032191745.1 Picea mariana
ATAAGCCTCTACTTTTGAGAAGAAATAGAATCTTTGGCTTCCATTCGTGAACAGTCCGTCAGCTCTGATACCATGTAAATGTGTTGAACCTGCACATAATAGATCTAGCTAGAAAATACTACACACATTTGTAGAGAGAAATTGAGAAAGAAGAAGCAAGATAGAAAGAATGGAAGAATTCTCATTAACTGTATTCCACACTCAAAGAGCTAATAATTTACAATATATATAGAATAAATGAGTAACTAATGAGCCATAGTGGTGGTCTAGATTGATCTGGACACACACCAACAGTTACAAGAGTAAACTGCCACCTATTCTAGTCTCTCAGGCAGTTATGGGAGTGAACTGCCACCTAGTTGAGTTAACTAGTCAATTAGTCTTTAGTTAACCGACTAAGCAAAGAGTAGTGAGTTGGTGATGATCCCAATGTTGCATGGTGACAAAACCAATGAAACATCTAAACTCAACTCAACTAGTCAAACTGAAGTGTCAACTGAAAGAGAATATTCTCCAGGTGGAATATTCTCCGCTAAAATATAGGAGACTAGATAATGACTAATTATGACTAATAAACAAGGAATAACCTTAGGAAAAATAAATCCTAGGCGTGTGTGAAGTAACTCCAATAGAAACAACTAAATGTAGTTGAGAATATAAAGAGGTCATAGGAGCAGCACGTAGTCCAACAACAGGTTACTTCCATCTAGAGCAAGGTTATGGAAGTGACACAGAAACTGCAACCGGTGCAAGATGAAACCTGCACACTTTTCGAAGAGATCGAGGGACAAGGCTCACAATTAGATCAGATGGTCATGAGTGTGGAACAACGCCTGGAAGGGCTTGTCATCGAGCAATTAATTCAGGAGTTTGTCGAGAAGGAGGCTCTAGCGATGCAGCAAGTCGAGGTATCTCGAGGCCTTCAAAGTAGAGTTTCCCAAATCGGAGTGACTCGGGACGAGTCATAGGTGAGTTTTGGGGGAATGTTGGCCCTCAACCAAGTTTTGAGTAAATATTGGTCGTTTTTTACCATTTTTGGGACTTCGACAAGCTGGTCGAAGATAGAGCGCTCAAGCGAAGCGAAGATCGCAGGATATTTCCCATTTTGTGGGCTTTTTGGGATTTTAGGGTTTATGTAATGGGTATGGGATGTCGGCCCATGGGTTTACCCATGTCTAGGCCCTATTTGTAAATGTATAAATAGAAAGTTAAGCAATGTAATAAGTACTAGAATTGGTTTAGTGCACGACTAGAGTATGTTAAGACTTGTTGAGCTAAGTGTAAGTGATTGTAAGAGGATTTTCAAACAGACTGTGTAAGGATTTGTGCATTGACCTAATTCAGGGGAGGATCTGGCGAGGTGTGCACAGAGCTCCTGTCCTTTGTGGAGTTGGCTCTATGGATTTGTGTGTAGGAGTAGAGGAATGTAAAAGGATTGAAGACTAATAAAGAAGAAGAAGAATTGGTGGACGTAGCCCCACACTGGGGTGAACCACGTATATCCTCTGTTGATGTGCTTTGTGTGATGTTTTTTATGTTGTTTATGTTGTTTATCTGTTGGTGTATTGATATTTATGCATGTTAGATAGATGTATGGATGCTTAGTTCTTTATTGATGATAAATGAATGCTAGATTTGATCCAATACTATGTGCTAAGTGATAAAAAGTACTTGATCTTGGTTGCCACTGCGTTGTTCTATATCTAGGGTTTAATCTGCGATGTGAATGAGAATCATAACCTAATGCATGGTATTGGATAAATGACCTGTTAAGCATTGTAATCACAGATCTGTGTCCCAGCTAGGTTGTAGACACCTGATTCTTACAACCTCCCCTACCTCTACCTTGGGTGAGACTTCATTTGCTTCATAGGTGTTGTTGAAAGGGCTTGTAGTTAGGGTTTTTTTGGTGTTTTGTTGAAGCGTTGAACGCTGGGTCTGTCCCTGTGCCAACAGAGCCAAAATACCTGTCGGGGATCCGACTGGTGGCGTTGTGAATTCAGGTTCGTCTAACTTGGTAATTTCATCAAGGTCTATAAATTCAGGACTACTTGGGCCCGCTCGGCTTCCATTTGGGTTATCTGTCGGGGATCCCGTGGTTTTTGTGATGTCTAGAACATCCTGGAACTGATAAATCATCCATTGCGCTTGCTCTAACATGAACAATCCCCTTTCTCGATCGTCCAGTGCCATAGGAAAATGTCTTCCTTGTACCAGGACTTCTTGGGGAATCTTTGTTGTTTTGGCAGCTACCATTTCTTCCCTGGCCTTAAGGGCTCCTTGCGACGATTATTCTAGGGTTTTCACTTGTTCATATAGGCTCATGGATTTGAACCTGGTCATCCTAGGATTGGCCATCCTTTCCATAACTTCATCCCAATCCTAAGCATTTTTTGCGAAGATATCATATTCAAACCTTTCATGGGCGTATGGCTAGTAGGACAATACTTGTGATACATGCTTCAAGACTAGACCCTTTGGGTCATGCTTGCGAAAATGACCAGTCTAGCATCAAAACTCCAATTGGATCAACCCTTCCTGCTTGGCTTGAGCGATGTCTTTTACCATGTAGAAACCTATATGGAATCCATAAGGTATGAATGCCTGCTTCTTATCTTTTACCAGAGTAGCATTGTAACCTTGTAGGATGGTCTGGTAGCATATTTCCCCTATTACTAGTCGATCATGGACATACACCAGTAACAGGTGTGGTGCTCCGGTGGATCTGAAAACCCTTATGTAGGTATCATGCTAATGTAGATACCAGTGGCCAACCTTTGATATCATCTTTTTGGCTGCAGCTGACAGTCTTGGACACTCTTTCTTGAAAAGCATAAAATGTATGTGCCTGATGAATTGATCATAGATGAGGGAGTAGGATTTCTTGTACCTGTTCTCCCATAAGACATTGAAATATACATGAACCGGAAGTTTTGAGTCATGCCAAATCATGTTCATTCCGGAAAATACATTTATGGCACAGATGAAGTCTAATAAATAATAATCCATGTATAAGGATGGGATCTCTCCTTCTTTCGGCATCTGAGCCTATTGAATGCAAATGCTTAGCTTCTTGGAAATGATGGAACCCCACTTAAAACCTCTCCCAGAAATGGCTACTGTGTAAGCTAAAGGCATCGATGCCTATGAAAACCTGGAAAAATTTTTCTCCCCATACAACCAGTAGATGAGGGCCATTAGATAGATATACGACTCTCTTAAGTTGGTCGTTGGGTACTAGCCAGAGGTCCGATTGATGTAATTTTTATCCTCTCTCCACCATGAAGCTATCACTCAGCTGGTGTTGTGTTTCTCATAGAATTTTATAACAAAATCAGTGTCCAGCTGCTCCTCCAAGTCTTTGATCTTGTAGTAACCCTGCACCTCCACTGGAAGGAAAACCCCAGCACACTCTCCATTGTCTTCATTAATCAAACATCTTTGTGTGTCTGTGTGGTCGATAAGCCACTTCAGAAGCTCTATGCAGGGGAATAATGGAGTTCTGCTCGCTACCATGTACAGGTACAATCTTCGGATATTCAGAAAAAATTCATCATCGAGCTTTCTCATATCGGGGTCGCTGTGTGGGATATATTCAGGGAATTCTTCCCGCTTGATATTCTTGAAGAGTTCTCCTCAATGTAGGGGTACTTCCTTGGTCCCTATGCTTTCCTCTGTGTCTCCAAAGGCCAGAGGCTGAGTGAAAATATTATTGGTGGATGTCTTGATGACTGGTTCCAGCCTTGGAGCAAATTCTAATTATTTTTTTGGCCCTGGGGATGAGCCTTCTCCTACCTTTGATTCTTTCAGCTTGGGCTCCCTTGGCGATCACCTAGTACTTGGTTTCTTTTGAGGCATTGTTCTTAGAACTGAAATCAATCCTTTAGGGCATACATATAGAGTAACACCAGATAAAAAAAGTATGAAGTGAAGCATAAAAAATCCATAGACTGGTACATACCTATAACGCTTGCTAAACCTGTTGTTTAACACTCACGGGATCTTGGAAGTTTCTTCCGAATTGCTCGTCTTTCACCTCTGGATGCTCTGAACTTTTTTGTGCATGATGATCTTGTTTACGAACAATTCGAAATAATTTAAATAGGGAAGAAACCATAGTGTCGTATCAACCAATTAACTCAGGTTATGAGTAAAAATCAAACAAAATCTATCATTGAATCTCTGCAATTCAATTCATCATGGGTTGACGGAGGAGGGGCGGAGGGTGGTACACTCTATTTGTAATTTCAAACGTCATATTTGATCCGCACATGAAGTAATAACTAATGCGATATTTGGAATTAATTATTTCTTTAAATGCTTTGAATCTAAACGTATCTTAGCGTTATGTTAACGTCGAAAGTCACTTCTGGATTGCTTGCAGGAGCAGAGCCCAACGCCCATCAGTTTTATGTCACGATTTTTTTAATGGGGTGATCGAATGGGTAAAGACTCAAGAAAATATAGCTTTAACACAGGAAATTGGGCCTGGTATGTAGACAGCAAGGGAGGTCTTGATCCAACTTCCGTCAGTAAATGGATTAAAGGGTGGTAGAAGGAAGACTTGTGAGAAGGGTGAGCAAGACTACCTCGAGCGACAGGCTTTCGGAATCTTGGGGATGAAAAACTCAAAAGCCAAGATCCTCTTGGTCTAGAGCTTCAAAGAGCTGAGAAGTGACTTGACTGGACCCTCCAATTCCAAGTCATTCAGCGTTAAGAAAATCACAGGAACCGATTAGAAATAATGTAACTGTTACAGTGATCCAACCTACATCATCCTATAATAGCTACAACTCAACTGGATCCTCCAATTATGAGCTGTTCTAACATGGTGAACAAAGAGATGGAGAAGAGGCTGACATCCATAAATTAAGAAATCTCCAATTCCATATACATTAACCAGAGCGACCAACGCTTCATCAAACTTTACAATCGGGAGGTTTGCTCAACCATCAATACCTTCAAAATGCAAAAACTAAGTACATATACTAGGGCAGATTTTCCCAACAGATGCACGCTCGCCCTCCAAGGCGTAGCGTCTCTTCAATCAATCTTCGGGCGGAAGTCCTTCGTTAGACGTCTCCTTAACTTCACATGGCCTTTGTAGGGGAGGTAGCTGAAACATTAAAGGCCAAAATGGCATGTGCAGACTTCTCTGTCTCTTCAAGGGCTTTGGCATGGCCTCTTTGGAAAAATCAGTCCACAGAACTCCTTTGAACAAACCACTTGCCAGGCCCTCCATTCCTCACACTCAATGAATGAAATGAGGTTTCAACCACCCGTTCTTGCCTTCATTTACTCCAAGTGGAAACCAGGAGCGAAATCGTATCCGATGGCACCTAGAAATCGCGATGATCCTTTTGGCGACTGGATTCGACGCTTTTGGCCCTTTTTTCTTAGCTCTTTTATTTACCAAGTGACCATGGACCATGACCCTGCTTTATTTCCCATAGGCGCTTTTGGCATTCGTGAATAGGAAGGAGCTGATCCTTGCTTGTCATAGTTGCGATGGGCGAAACGCCGAGACAGCTCAATTGGACGCCATGCGTCCTTCAAATCTGATGTTCCTAAACTCACCCGACACTATTGTGGGCCTGACTTTGGGCACTATCGACACTTCGGGGTTCAGGGTTTCGAAATGTACAACAACATAAAACCTTCACCCTTTGAACTCGCAACTGCTGAAAAATCGACGCGACTAGATCTCACGCCACGCATCCTTTGGATGGACAAATGATATTCTTCCTTGCATATAATATGGGCACGATCTATTCGTGCTAATCTCAGCGCAAATCTGCTATCCACGATTTCCCGCCGGCCACTGATCTGCCCCTATAGACGAATCTAGACCGTCATCAATATAATTTCGCTCGCTTACTCGCTTGGAAGCTTGAAACGAGATTTTCCTGTGCTGTGCTTGGGCGCTTCTCCTGCGACTTGCAGACTTGAATACTCTTGTGCCCTGGACAAGAAATGTTACTAACATTAGGCTCCATGGGGGATAGAGTCATCCCTGCGATGCTCTAAGCACTCATTTGCAGTTCGAGTGCCTTGCTATTGGGCTATGGAGTCATTTACTAAGCCGAAACAATAAAAGTAAAAAAAAAGAACAGAAAGGGCAATATTTACAAAACATAGGAGCCATCGAAGGCTCAGACAAAACATTTTTTAAGAAAATGCCCATTTACTGGGCTACTGAAAAATTCTTTGCCTTCCAAATCTTGCAATCTGTATGTGTTGTTTGAGAAAACCTCAGAGATTTTGACAGGCCCGATCCACAGGGCTTCAAATTTGTCGTGTTTGCCCTTGTCCTGCTTAGGAGAATCCCATTTCAGTAGCAGGTCTCCTATCTGGAAGTCCTCCTTCTTGGCCTTTTTATAAAAAACTTGCTTGATCGCCTGCTGATGGTGCCGAATTTTGATCATTACCTGCTCTCTGGCCTGCTGGACTTCTACCAGTTGATGAATCCTTCTGACCATGTCACTAGGCTCTTCTTGATAATCCTGGAAGAATTTCGCTATGGGAATGGCCAGCTGAGAAGGGAATACAACTTCTACTCCGTACGCTAACTAGAAAGGGGAGATGCCTATAGATCTCTTTGTAGTCACCCGATCGGCCCATAGAGCGAATTTCAGCTTTAAATTCCAAGCCTTTTTGTTGTCCTCCAATAATCTTTTGACAATCCTTATGAGGATTTTGTTGGAGGATTCTGCCAAACCATTGCCCTGGGGATAGTACGGAGTGGAGTGAATCAACTTGATTCCAAATTTCTCACAGAACTTGACCAACGGTTCGGCCTTGAATGAGGTTGCATTATCTGTAACAATCTTTCTTGGGCAAACGAATCTTGTGATGATGTCTTCCAGGAATCCAATAATTACCTTGTGGGAAGCACTCCTGGTGGGGATAGCTTCAATCCACTTGGTAAAGAAGTCTGTTGCAGTCAAGATCCATCTGTGCTTCCCACTGGAAGCAGGGTGGATTTCTCCAATAAAATCTAGGCCCCATTGCTGGAAAGGTCCCAAAAAAACTATAGGCTGTAAAGGCAGAGACTTGAGCTGTTGTTTTCCTGCAAATCTTTGACATTGGATATAGGCTCTAAATCCTCTGTGGACATCAAAAAACAAGGTGGGCCAGTAGTACCTGGCTCTGAGAATTTTGTGGGATGTGGCCTTCTAGAAATGGTGCCCTCCACATAGGCCGCTGTGAAACTCAGCCATGATCTTGTCGGCCTCTTGTGGATCCATGCATTTTAAAAGCACTCCCAGGGGGTCTTTCCAGTATAAAATTTGATTGATAAGGCAATACCTAACTGCCTTGAGCTTCAAAGCTCTTGCTTTGTTTCTTTGTAGGCCATCTGGAGGCCGCAACTCTTGCAGAAAGTATATGACATCCTTATACCAAAGACACCGAGCCAATGGGGGCTCCCTTTGAGGGTCCATGTCAGACGGCCGACCCTGCTGAATTCCTGAGCATTCGTTGATAAAACTTATCCCCAAATCTTGGCTATTGGTTTCAGCCAACAGCTTGGCTAAACCTTGACCTTTGATCAATTTGGTAGGCTTTATTTCCAGGTCAAACTCCAAGATCTTGGCTATCCATTTACTCCTTCTCCCGTCTATGTCAGGCTAGATAAGAATGTCTTTAACAATAGCTGAGGGGACATAAGCGATGAATTTTGACTACAGGACATAGACTCTAAATGCCTTGAGAGCCTTTACCAAGGCATAGGCCTGCTTCTCCATAGTGTTATACCTGACTTCGACATCCCTCAATGCTCGGCTGAAATAGGCCACAGGCTACTCTAGCCCAATCTCGTTTGTCTGTAATAAAACTGCAACCACCGTGTCGAGTGAGGCAAAGGAGAAAACAAGGAAATCCTTTGAGTAATCGGGACTAATAAGCACAGGGGCTTTAGTCAGGGCATTCTTTATCTGCTCAAAGGAATGTCGTGATTCAGAAGTCCACCTCACTTCATTTCCTTTCCTTAGCATGGTTGTTATAAGTTTTACCTCCTCGGTAAAGTTAGGCACAAACCTCCTCAGAAAATTAATCTTACCAAGGAAAGATTGGACCTCCTTCTTGGACCTCGGGGCTGATAAGGCTTGTATTGCCTCAACTCTGCTAGGGTCGATCCTGACTCCTTCCGCTGATACTATGTGGCCTAATAACTTCCCCTCCTGCATGGCAAACAA
This sequence comes from Picea mariana, assembly GCA_032191745.1. Classification (NCBI taxonomy): domain Eukaryota; kingdom Viridiplantae; phylum Streptophyta; class Pinopsida; order Pinales; family Pinaceae; genus Picea; species Picea mariana. Next base: position 8,196 of record JASDQU010279257.1, read on the forward strand.
AGATTTCTTGGGATTTAATGAAATGCCAAAACTCTTGCATTTCAGGAAAACCTTCCTGAGATGAAAACAATGTTCTTTATCATATTTTGAAAACACCATGATGTCATCCAGATAGACGACCACAAATTTATCCTTTTCCCTGATGAAATCTATGTCCATGGCACGCTGGAACGTTGCCCCTGCATTCATTAATCCAAATGGCATCTTGGCATACATGAATGTGCCCCATGGAGTGGTGAATGATGTCTTTTCCCTGTCCTCGGGCAGAACAGAGACTTGATTGTAGCCAGAGAAACCATCAATCATGGACATCCTGGAAGCTCCTGTTGGCCTCTGTAGTATATGTTCCATCTTTGGTAAGGGGTAGTTATCCTTTTATGAGCTCCTGTTCAGGTTTCTGAAGTCTAAACAGAGTCGGATCTCTCCATTCTTTTTAATTACTGGCACCAAGTTGTCCACCCACTCCGAATATCTCAGTGGTACAATGATCTGAGCTTGAAGCAGCTTCTTCACTTCCCTCTCCATGATAGGCAGCAACATAGTATTGATCTGTTTCAACTTCTGCCTAAATGGCTTTGCCTCCTCTTTTAATGGAATTTTATGCTCGATGACAGAAATGTCATATGTTTTGAGGTCTTCGTAGGTCCAGGCAAACACATCAGCAAATTCCCTCAAAAGTTCAATGTATTCAGACCTCTGCTCCTTTGTCAGACTTCTTGACAATTTGACAAACTTGGGCTCACTCTCGGTCCCAATGTTGCACTGAATAGTACCAATGTCATCCTCCGAGGTCTCCCCTTTCAATGACACATCATTTCTATCAAAAATCCTTTCCAAAGGAACCAGTCCTCTTGGAATATTATTGCTGGGCAGCTGCACAATGTTACACTCTGTAATCTTATTCAGAAAATTACCCCCATCAATCTCTTCCTCAAAGATGGAGTCTTGGTCGATATGCATCTCTGAAAATTCTTCGACAATCTCCAAGAATTTATTGACCTCAAGATCATCCTCGAATACCTTCCAATGTTTGACGTTGTCGGGTATGGAGGGCCTATATTTTACTTCCACATCATATATAAATTTGGGCGGCGAGGGTACTTTGAAATTACTTGTTGATGTAGCCAAGGAATCTGCCATTGCATTCTCCTCTCTTGGGATGAAAGAAATGTTAAATGATGAGAAGAAACTATCAATCAGGTCCCATACCTCATTTCTGTAACTCCTGAGTCGAGGATTCCTAGCTTGATAAGCGCTTCTGATCTGTTGGACCACCAACTCTGCATCTCCGAACACTGCTACTTCCTGAATTCCCATTTCCCTTGTGGCTCTTAATCCTAGGATAAGAGCTTCATACTCTGCCACATTGTTGGTAGCTTAAAATTCTAATTTGTATGATAGAGATATGGTTTCCTGAGCAGGTGACACAAAAACCACCCCAGCTCCAGTGCCTTCCCTGGAAGAGGCTCCATCAAAGAACATTTTCCAGATGGGGGTGATGGAGGGAGGAAATTTAGGGGAAATGGTGGGCTGCTTTCTGAGTTTAAGAGGAGGTTTGGGAGCATTGGTGAGTTGAAGCACACTAGAACCTAAATAAGTGTCTAATGCGAAAATGGGATGGTTGGTAGGGTTGGCCTCATCGCTGATTATATAGGCCAGTTGGGATTCCCTATATAGTCTTCTATGCTCTCCTCCAAACACTGGGATAGTAACATATGTGAGGTCCATCTACAAGGTTCCCCCCAGTATTTTTATCCAAGATCTTGATAACAACATACTGAACTTGGGGGGGACATCGGCCACTACAATATCCATGACCACACTTTTCATGGGCAACTGAAACAAGGTCACGACCAGGTCTTTGATAACTCCTAGACATTGAACTTTTTTGGAGTCAAAGGAATAGAGGTCATGATAGGCTCAAGTGACTTCTAGCCCTAACTCTTCCATGACAGTTTTGGGCATGAGGTTGTGAGAAGCCCCCGAATCCATCAAGTAGTTGTGCAGTACCTTGTCATGTATGTTCAAGGAAGTGTAGAAGGGAGGGGATGAGTCATTCCTGTATTCTACCATAGGACCTAGAATAACTATAGGCTTTTCATCTTGCAAATTTATGGAGTCTGTGGGAAGTCTTGAGACCTCAGGCTGTAAAAGCTCAGAGAAGCGTTTCTTGAACCCTTCATGTTTAATCAATTCTATCAGGGGCACAGGGATTCTGATTTTTTGAAGTTCATGCTCGAAATTAAAAGAAGATGAGAGCTTTGGGATTTCTCTTATTTCGGGAACATGACTCTAGATAATGGGAGAGAGGGGTTGGGTCTTCTTACCTCTGTGACTGTCTGCTACTTCATTAGCAGGCTTCTCTGTTCTAGTGGACTGCTCAGGAACATCAGATGCTACTGTCTTCTTCTTGGAACGCAGATCATACCTGCCTTGGCCGCCACTAGTTTGGTCTCCCTTACTCAGTTTATTTAGCTGATTGTCCATGAGAGACTCCTCGTATGCTGATTGAGTGAGATGAGGAAAAGGAGGAGTATCCCTGAAGCAATGGATTTCAGGATCCATCTCATCTGTTTCCCTTTCTTCCCCTTCGGCCACAAAATTATTTTGAAAAGGGGCCTAAATCTTCTGGTCTTCTCTGTCTCTTCCCTTCTCCCTTGGCACAGTCGGGGAATTAATATTGTTTGGCCTCCTGAAACCTCCTTTTTTTTCAGTGTTTTGGGGGCCCTTGTATACTTTCCTCCCCTCCACCTTCATTCTCTCCATCTCTGCAGACAGAGACTTCACCATCCTGGTTAGCTCATCGACTTGATGGTGGGGCACCGATGGGCCAGAAGTTGAGGCTTCAGATCTTCCCTTTCTTCTGTCCATGTCGGCTTTGTTCCTCAGTCTATCAGCTGCTAATACATTGGATTCCACTTCTATGGCCGCATCTTGCATTTGAGCTAAGGAGGTGGCTCTTCTTTCTCTCAATAAAAGACAGAAATTAGGGCCAAATGCACTAGCATAAGAAATCTTGGCCGAGGCTTCTGAGGGATTTATTTCAGTAGGAATTTTATTATACATCTTATTGAACCTTTTGGAGAAGTTGGAGACAGAATTTCCTTCCATCTTCTTCAAAGACCCGAACTCTGTCATGTAATACATGAAATCCTTCCTATCGCCCCACTGCCTCAAGAAAGCACTATCCAGGGATTCGATCCTAGCAATAGATCTGGGGGCCAATCCTCTAAACCACTTCCTCACCTCGCCATCCAAGCTCTGGATGAAGACTCTCATCCAGACATCTTCATTTTCAATGTTCAGGTTGTCTGCATAACTGTAGAAAGCAGCTAGGTGCTCTTCCGTAGTTGTGTCTTCTTCCCCACTAAACTTGGGCATATACTTCAAGTAGTCTCTAGCAGGGAGAGGATTCATAGGATGGGGTAGGACTAAGGGAGCATATCGGGCAGCGACTATGGCATCCATTCTATTCAGAGGGGGATTAGCACCAGCCATAGGAATATTAGGTGGAGGAGAGCTTGGAGGAGAAGGAGTTCGCGAAGGGGCTACTAGGAATGAGTCTCGAAGTGGAGTGGGAAACAAGAGGGGATTTAAGGAGAAGGCTAACGAGCTCAAGTCAGTAGGTGTTCCTCTTTGCACAGGAGTAGTAACAGTAACAAGAGGAGGAGTGGTAGAAATAGGAGTGGGGAAATATTTAGTGGTCCTGGGTCTGCACCAAGGTGTAGCTTCAGAGGAGAGGGGAGTGACAAGGATTTCTCCCTCCAATCCTAGACTAGGAGGGGAAAACTCAGCAGGAACACTCCCGAAGTTCAAGAAACGGGAAACCTCAGAAAGAGGTCTATTAAAAAATTGAGGAGGAGAAAATGGAGTTCTTACAGAAGGAGATGGCGGATTACCTGGTTTGGCGATGGAAGCTTCTTCTTCAGAGGCCTTTCCTTTTCTGAGAACCACCTCTGGATTAGTTTCCGATGTAGCTAGAGGCGACTGTGGATGAGACGATGTGTGTCTACCTCTAAAAGCCACAATTAACACGGCCGGTTCGCCACAGTGGAGTCATCACAATGGAGTCACCAGGTGCACAGTAGCAGTCTTCAATGGCTCTGATACCCGATGCACCTTCAGAATCAGAGGCTCAATGTTGTTCAATCCCGGGGAAAATTTTCAACTTCGTCCCCAGCAACGACGCCATAAATGTTAGCGTCAGAAGTCACTCCTGGATTTCTTGTAGGAGCAGAGCCCAACACCCATCAGTTTTATGTCACGATTTTTTTAATGGGGTGATCGAATGGGTAAAGACTCAAGAAAATATAGCTTTAATGCAGGAAACTGGGCCTGGTATGTAGACAACAAGGGAGGTCTTGATCCAACTTTCGTCAGTAAATGGATTAAAGGGTGGTAGAAGGAAGACTTGTGAGAAGGGTGAGCAAGACTACCTCGGGCGACATGCTTTCGGAAGCTTGGGGATGAAAAACTCAAGAGCCAAGATCCTCTTGATCCAGAGCTTCAAAGAGCTGAGAAGTGACTTGACTGGACCCTCCAATTCCAAGTCATTCAACGTTAAGAAAATCACAGGAACTGATTAGAAATAATGTAACCGTTACAGTGATCCAACCTACATCATCCTATAACAGCTACAGCTCAACTGGATCCTCTAATTCTGAGTTGTTCTAACACGGTAAACAAAGAGATGGAGAAGAGGCTGACATCCATAAAGTAAGAAATCTCTAATGCCATATACATTAACCAGAGCGACCAGCTCTTCATCAAACTTTACAATCGGGAGCTTTTCACAACCATCAATACCTTCAAAATGCAAAAACTAAGTACATATACTAGGGCAGATTTTCCCAACAGATGCGCGCTCGCCCTCCAAGGCGTAACGTCTCTTCAATCAATCATCGGGCGGAAGTCCTTCGTCAGATGTCTCCTTAACTTCACATGGCCTTTGCAGGGGAGGTAGATGAAACATTAAAGGCCAAAATGGCGTGTGCAGACTTCTCTGTCTCTTCGAAGGCTTTGGCATGGCCTCTTTGGAAAAATCAGTCCACAGAACTCCTTTGAATAGACCGCTTGCCAGGCCCTCCATTCCTCACACTCAATGAATGAAAGGAGGTTTCAACCACCCATTCTTGCCTTCATTTACTCCAAGCGGAAACCAGGAGCGAAATCGTATCCGATGGCACCTGGAAATCACGATGATCCTTTCGACGATTGGATTCGACGCTTTTGGCCCTTTTTGCTTAGCTCTTTTATTTCCCAAGTGACCACGGACCGTGACCCTGCTTTATTTCCCATAGGCGCTTTCGGCGTTCATGAATAGGAAGGAGTTGATCCTTGCTTGTCATAGTTGCGATGGGAGAAACACTGAGACAGCTCATTTGGACGCCACGCGTCCTTCAAATCTGATGGTCCTAAACTCACCCGACACTGCTGTGGGCCCGACTTTGGGCACTATCGGCACTTTGGGGTTCGGGGTTTAGAAATGTACAACAACATAAAACCTTCACCCTTTGAACTCGCGACTGTCGAAAATCCGACATGACTGGATCTCGTGCCACGCGTCCTTTGGATGGACGACTGCTATTCTTCCCTGCATACAATATGGGCGCGATCTATTCGCGCTAATCTCGATGCAACTCTACTATCCACAATTTCCCACCAACCGCCGATCTTCCCCTATGGACGAATCTAGACCGTCGTCAATATAATTTCGCTCGCTTACTCGCTTGGAAGCTTGAAACGAGATTTTCCTGTGCTGCGCTCGGGCGCTTCTCCTGCAACTTGCAGACTTGAATACTCTTGTGCCCTGGACAAGAAATGTTACTAACACGTTAAAACGTCCCATCATGTCGCTTTCTTAGTGGGAAGATCGGGGATCGACAATGCATGGTGAATGTTTTTGTTGGTATCCTCCTGTTAAGAACTTCTGATGTCGACTGATTTCATCATACAACGCTGATGTGGAAAAATTGACTTGAGGTGTGACTTGGGCCTCGGGAACTGATAACGACTCAGGGGAAAATTAGATTGTATGTTTATGCACTCTGGAAAAGATATATGGTAGATGAGGATAGGTGGTTTGATCATGTAAATCAAATGGAGTTGGGGTTTTTTCAACAATATTGCATGTTAAAATAAACCTGGGGTTGTCGATGTTGAAAATATATCGGGGGTTTTTAAATCAGAGCCTCTTTTGACCTTTGCATTTGAAATTCTCTGGTTGATGCTTCTAGGTCTGCCTGTGGGGTTTTCAACCTTTATTTCTCCTTTGTTTTTTGTAACTCTGACTGACGCCCTTTTTACAAATATCTAGTAAGGCATTCACTGGCATGGAGCCTTTAGTTACCTTTACTCACTTGCTTCAGTGTTGCTCCACTATTAGTGAGCGTCCATATCCCCGAAAGAGTCACCCCGAAATCACATACCTTTCTCTGCTTCTATACAATGTCCATATCCCCAACGAAGTTATCTGCATACCCTCTCGTACTATTCACTCATTTGATAAAGTAAATTTTATTTCGACAGAATGCCCTAAGTGAGTGGGAGAGGATGACGTCTGTTATTTTGCAAAATGAGATGGCTAAGGTGAATCCTTTGCTAGATTTATCTTTGGGGTTCAT
>JASDQU010279259.1:4249-19063 GCA_032191745.1 Picea mariana
AAACCTGGGGTCTCCAACTTCTCATGGCCATAACTCTCTAACCGTGAGGAATTATGTGACGTTCCACATACCACCAGAAATGAAATGACAAGCACTATCCATTTAGGATATTTTCCCTGACAAATTCACTTTCCTTCATCTCATTATTCCACAATTAAGCATGGGTTATCTTACTCCTCAAAGCGTCTTCCCGTGAGGGCTTTCACCATAAGGGGACCACTTTGGAGTTCATCCATAGTTACTTATTATCAACCATAAAAAAACAATAATGAGTCATATTTACATCAAACACTATTGGGTCCATTACCCAAACCTTTGTGCTACGAGTCTTTCTTCAAGGGTTGACATCAATGACAACCAACCTTAATCAACAGTTTGGTGCAACTTTATTGGTACAGGTTTACAACATTATATCTCACAGTGGTTCCATCATTCTACTTATACGTTAGGGGGGTTAGACGGAGCAAGGAAATGTGGTTGTATCCACCTTCTGATTGTGGCTAGAGAACATAAGGGGTTGCAGCCTCCTTCGTTGTAGCCAGAGAATTGGGGAGTTGGAGATTTCCTTGGGTTGTAGCCTGAGAAACTAGGGGGTTGGAGCCTCCTTCCAGTTGCAGTTGGAAAACAAAGGAAGTTGGTGCTTCCAATGAATGTAATTCTTCAAGACATATAAGAAAAAACATTATGTGGTTTTCTACCTCTTTGGGTTTCCACGTAAAAACACTAGTGTATTGTGTATGTGTATGATTGTTTATTTGTTCATTGTTTATTTTCTCTGCAAATATTGGATGATAATTTTGCATTGATATAACACTTGCATTATATGGTTAAAAGGATTAGATTTCTCTATTACTGATTCACCCCCCCCTTAGTAATCCAACAGTTAGGGCTCGTGCCCTATTTAACCAGTGCTCAAATTGAGGTAAGGTAAATGAGTACGACGATGTAGAATATGGATTTAGATATGCATGCCCAAGCTATGCATATGTGTCTCGAAGTTTGTGTCGTGAGATATCTAGACTTTGAGATTTCACCGTAATGTGTGCCAAAGGATTCCGTGAGGAAAGTATAGGGTGTTTATACCCATTTTTCTCATAATTTTGAGAGGAATTTGATGGTGTACTTTGTTTCTGAGTTTGAACAATGAGTAAAAATGTGATTGTAAAACACAATAATTTGAGCATTAATAAAGCAGTCTCAATTTGAGGCAAAACCAAAGATGTAGCCCAAGTTGGGTGAACTCTGTTAACAAATTTGTGTACGTGTGATTTTAGTATGGTTGTTCCATTTCACTCGGTTATCTTGCAAGTTAATTATCGCTAAAGTGATTTTGTATAGATAAGTAAATTCACATGTTTTATGAAATCAATCAAACGATCATTATTATTTTGAAATCAATTTAGATGTTTATGTGTATTAAATATTAATCAACAGCTAAGGATTTTTAGAATTAGTTGACCCTTCCTCTTGGCATGAAGTCAATCATGTGTCTTGTTTTCAATGCCCTCAAACTCATTTAGAGGTTGAAGGATGTTACTCATTCCACTTCATTTGGCATATATTCTAAGGATGATTCTCTTGATCCTCCACCACATGATTTTCTACCACATATTCCTCCACCAAACTGACTGACATTCCCTCCACCACCTAGTCCTCCTCCTCCTCCACATGTGTCACCATTTTCACAATCCATCGATCCTCCTCCTCCTCCACATGTGTCACCAACTTCACCATATTCCACCAATCCTCCTCCTCCACATTTCTCATAGTTGCACCATCCATAGATCGTCCTCTTCCTCCACATGTGTCACCACATACACCACCCACTCATTCTCCTCCTCTTCCTCCTCCACATGATCTTGGTGGAGAGATATATTATACTCTACTTTCATTTGATATGAGTACAAATATACCCTGTAGCTCTAGTAGAGGGTATATTGATTGTTGTATATTTGACTTGAGATGTATATATGCCATGTTTATTGATTTTGATGAGATGTATATTTGACTTGTATATTGATATGTATATTATAATTTTTCATATTATGTTCATGTTAATGTTCTTTGATTTATTAAATGTATTATGAGTATGCTAATGAATTCTATATTTTTATATTAAACTTGAGATGTATCACTCATTTAAATTTAGAATTGACATATAATGTTTAACTTAATTTTATGAAATTGTTTAATTTGGATTTTAATTGCAAAAACTTATAACCATTAATGCCATACAATGTTTAACTCTTCTTCAAGGTGAATTGTTTATTGTTCAACAAGATACAATATGTTAATTAAACTTGATTGTGATTTGAATAATTATGTATTTTTCATATATAGTAATAATAACTTTATGATATAAATATTCACTAACATTATGATATAATTATTCACTAATAATAATAAGGATGTAATGATAGTGTTCTTTTATTAATTTTTATTATTCAAATATTACAAGACAAAGGTATAATATAATTGTTTACTAAAATTACAATTATTATATTTTATTCTTCCAAATATTTGATGAATTTATATTATTCAACTCCTATAATATATTAAATTTATTGTTAAATTTAAATTATTAAATAATAATAAATTTTGATCTATACATTTTGGATGAAATGGTTGTACAAGTTTTAACTCTATTACCAACTTTATGAATCTTCTATTAAAAGAATGTGTAACTATTAGTTGAATATTCTATTAAACAAGTATGCTAAGTAGTATTTCATTGATTTTGTTTTAAAATGTATGGTTAATGAATGGAAAAAATAATTTGAATAATTATTCTTAAGAAATGTTATTTTTTCATTTATTTTAATGATACCATTATAATAATTGTTGATAATTAAATTTATAATAGTTACATTTAAAAATAATTTATTATTTAAAAATTATAATTAATTAAATTTAAATTATTAAATATGAAAATGGAATCATTAATAATAATGGATTTTAATATACATAATTTACTTTAAATGACTTTATGGTTTTTTTCGTTCTACCACCTTACTTTATGAATATCCTCATAAGGAAATGTAAGTATTAGATTTGGTTAGTGAAATAATAAATGTATTTGTTAAGATTAAAATAATATTAAGCTAGTCCCTGAGGTGTAGGACAGTTGGTGACGGAGTGTGTTGTCATGTTGAAAAGTCATCGGTTCGAAACCTGCGGGGACAAAAAATCCAACCATGTTAAGGGTTGGTGTGGCTCAGGCCGGGTGTGATCCCCGGGTGATTCTCAAGCCACAGGTTAATCCCGATGCCAACAGGTTCGACCACATTAACAAACAAACAAAAAATATATATATTAAGCTAAGTTAATTTTATATTAGTATTTTAAAATATAAAAAATATTAATAAAACTTAATAAACAAAATAAACAAAAGTTACCATGTAGATGTTATATGACTTAGTCCCTATCTTTTATGTAATGGTTGTATCTAACATGGGTGTAGATGCATCAATATATTCACAATAAACAAAAGGATTTTATTGTTGCATTAGTATACACTGTAATGTTTTGGTGATTTTCTTATCACTTCTCATTTCTTCTTTTTGTAAGTGTATTAATTTTCCATGAGTTATATGACGGTTTCCTTGTTTTTTTAAAGATATAAATATTTGTTTTCCATGGTAACAACTTGGTTAGTAAAATTTGGATTGTTACTTTATCAATGAAAACATACATAATTGAATTTTCCTTAATTGTAACTATTTTAGAATTTCCATTTCCTTCATATATTGACACTTATTTTAAAGAGAATGTAAAAAGAATGATTAATATAATTTTATATTTTTAGAAAACTAAAGGATGGAGTGGAATAGGTAAATACCATGATACTAGTTAATCTTGTGAATGCCATCCATGTTGGTAATTCCAACATCAGAAGTGTGATTCCACAACTCATAGATGTTGCAGGAAGTTATTTTGTTGGAATTGTCCTTAAAAGTTCCATCAAAATAAGTATATATTTATTTAAATTTTTTATTTTTTCAAGCAATACAAAATTTAAGTTTTGATTTTTGAATAACATCATTTTTTTTTAAAATAAAATACATTTTTATTAATATATTATAAATGACCTCTAGCACCATTTCTTTAAACACATTAGTCATTAAGTGAGATAAGATGCAAATGGTTTTCTCCTACTTTTTTATATATAAAAACAATGAACACTAACAATTTTTCAACAAGATGAATTCATAATAATAAAAAAATTAATTTGTTTTTTTCTTCAATGTATTTAATATTTAATATATTAAATACAAATAATAGAGTATTACACAAGACTATGATTTAAGATATTTATTTTGATCCAAAATGGTTAAAAACATGTGTTTCCTCTTAAGAGGTCACAGGTTCAAATCCAGAGGGGGGTAGGGTATGTATACCTTCGTAGACTTTACCAGTCAAATCGATGGGTGGAGGGGGGTCCCTTGTCCCACAAACAAGGGGGTCTCATACACCAATTTGGTGTGCTGGCTTGGCTGTGACCTTAAAAATAGATTATTATTATTATTATTATTATATGTATACATCATCAACTTTTTGATATCTCAATTAATGCTTAGTAATTCAAACGTTAAAATAAAAATATTTTAATATAATACAACATAAATTTGATATAATAAACAACAAATATAACAATAAAAATACATCAAAACAACATTTTATGTTCGTACTATTTAATGTATTTTCAATATCATGGTCATAAATGGTCGTTAACTTTTCATATCCAACATTATAAAATGAAGAAAAAAAAAAACATAATTGGCCATTTATAGATTCCCATAATAAAATGACACATCCACTATATAAATGTCGAAAGAAAACATTTACATATCACTAATTATTTTATTGTTTGGAATTATAACATTGCCATCACCCTATTATATTCTTTGCTTGGAATTATAACATTGGTGTTTTCAAAAAGATGTTTTGATCTCGAATCATGTCTCAGTATAAACCACCAATTTTCATCCAACACATTTGGGTAAAAAAACACTTGGTTGCATTGTTTTGGGACAACATAAGGCTCCTTAGTTTCAACCCACATTTTTTTAAAGTTAATACATATTATCCAACTATCACGATATTTCTTTACATTTTTCCAGTCGAAGGTATCCCAACACTTTCATCTAAAAATAACACATTGAAAAGATGAGAAGTCCACTTGCATAATATATTGTATCTTTACAATGTAACCTAACTTCCCCTCTATCAGGTTTTGATCACGGTGGCTAGTAGGACTAGGATGGTCAAACTTGACCTCCAATCCAAAATATTGTGTGATGTGTCTATCATCAACATCCTCGGTGAGAAAATGATTTCCATATGACCATATAGATTGGAAAAAATGAACGTATAAAATGTGAACAAAAGATGATGTCATATGTCTAATAACCCGAGCATTAATAAAAACATAATACATGTTACAATTCAAATGTGTAATATTATAAAGTGATCGTTGTACTTAGAGATATTATTAGATATTTTTTGCAGCTAATCCCTATATTTAGTGCATCCATATCTTCTCCATGTGGTTAATGACCAAACACATCCTATTTCTCTATAATTTGGTCAGTCAACGAATTGTTGGGATAAAGTTTTGGCATATTTTCTTTTAAATGATTAGGATAAGGCATGATTTCACCATTCAACCGTTTGAATTATTTCTTATCAATGTTCCATTTCCTTATTTTATTTTGTACAACACGATCCATGGTTGCATTGCCTCCACATTGTAAAGAATGAATTTATTGATGGCATCAATTTCTAAATTCATTGATGTATACAATAATTAAAAAAAAATAGTGTGAGATCAAATATATATTATCAACTTTAGTGTAAACAATTTCTCTATACAAATTTGACAAAATATAAGTGACTTACTCTTTATCATGCACCTTTTTCCATTTGTTTGGAGTAGCTCCCCTTTCCTTTTTTCCTCATCTGGTTGGTCATCACAAACTATTGTCCTTGATTTGTCATCAAATTCTTGATGTACTCACTAACATAATAGAATGACTCATATATTATGTACCCCTCTTCCATAGATCCCTATAGTTTTTCCCTTTGTCGAACAAACCCCTTCAATTTTCATATACATCTCTAAGAAGATCATTCAATTACATGAGAGCATCCAAGATAATTCAACCTTATCAGGTAGGTGAATTATAATATGGAATTGTGAGTCCATAAAACTTGTGGACAATTCCTTCTCAAACATAGAAACAATATCATCTATCTCTCGATGCCACCATGGAATTCTAACCATATGAATATCCTTTTATGTGAACCAACATACAAATGCATATAATTTTTATATGGAACATTACAAGTCCTAGGGGAATTCATTGTTCACACAACCAGGCACAAGAAAAGGATATCGACACTACAAAATAGACACATACATTGTTCATTTCCATCAAACTATGAGTGAATAATGTATTTTTACTAACAATATAGAAGAAGAATCATGAATTTCACATACATACCCTTAGAAGGTTTAGATGGTCATCTATTTTCGACCCCAACAAATTTTTTTCTACAGTGAAGCAATGTCATAGAGTTGATACATATAAAGAAGGTTCATTCATGCCCAATATAACATCCTTCATCATATAAAGATCATTTTTCTTCAAAATCCATTGGACATAACCTTCTTTAAAAGACCAATAGAGACCATCCTCTTCTCTACTTTCTTTTCTTGGTCAATGTATCTTTTTAGTATTCGAAGAAATAAGATCTCTCATAACAACCAATATGTCACTTTTACTCGATGATATGTTCCTCCATAAAGAATATGGAACATTTTTTAATATATCCATGGGATATATTAGGTGGGAAATCTTAAGATGCTCCCAATATGGAAGCTCATAAAATATATATTTCCTTTTCATCCCAATTGGAATTTTCTCAACATAGGTGTTAAAAAATTCAGGATCATCAAACATAGGCTCCCCATTTGAATCAAACAATTTTTCCATTTCCTTCTCCTTCTCTCTGTCATATTCCATAATCCATTCTGTCAGTGTCATTATTTTAGGTCTTTGGGTTCTCTCTGGTTTACCAATGAATGAAAATGAAACTCTTCAATAAGGGTAGTCTTTTAGGAGGTATACCCTGAAGCAGATGTACATTTCCTTTCGTAGGTGGTTATACCACATAGCCTTTATAAAAGGTCCAAAACATTTACATCCATGATAACCTTTTGTTACAATAACTACGATTTTACTGTATACATAACACATTAGTGTCAAAAACATAGTTTCACCAAATTAAGTATGATTGAATAAAATTACAGATATAAAAAAAATCAATCAACATCCTTGCCAAAGAAAACTTCTAGTCATGGATAATCATGTGTGATGTATGCACATATGCCATACAATGTAAAATACCTATCCATTGGGATGGATCTTGATACATCATATAGATGTATCCCTTCACATAATTTTTAAATTCATCGATTAGTGGTTGGAGGTAGACATCCATTCTCTTGACCTGTCTTCCACTCAGGACTATGAGAGCCAACATAAGATGTTGTCCAAATAAAAGAGTTGGTAAAATACTATAGTTGGTGTTTAATAGGGAATATGATTTAACTACATCCATGGCTATGCTTAATTATAGGATCCACACTTCATCCTTGAATTTATGAGTCCATGTATCCTCATATGCTTCATGGCTATTGAATATACTAGGATTCACATAACTCCTGGCTCACACCTATTTGAGGCATGCCACCCCTCCAAAATGGATAATTTTTTCAATGAAAGATAATTTAAATCCTTGGAATTATATGCATGTACCTCAATATCTTATGAGGAGGAACATGTTCCTTATGCTTTTTCTATTACATACCATGTCCACACTATGGACATATCTCTTTGTCTACATATTTATTTGTATAGAATGAAATAATTCGAACATGCATGGTATGATATGTACTCAACACCTAACATTTTAAGTACTTTCATTTCCTCTGCATAGCTATCAGGAAAGACATCATCACTCAAAAGTACCCTATCTTTGAGTAACCTGCAAGTAATGGGAAATATAAATGTACATATCATTAAACATGCATAAAATAAACCATTTTCTTCCTTCATTGTGTGACAATATTCCTTATAAAATTAGGGGCCTTAATTGTTAGTTTCCTCAAAATTACCGAGAAACACACATCTGGCATACTATACATTGCTTTCAAGTTGTACAATAACATTATTGTCCCTAGATGGGTATACCTTAATCCATTTCCAAAGAGAGGGGTGGTGGAATCATATTTCATGCTTTCAAAGAATGTCTTGATGATATCATCATCACCCCCTAATTCATTTTGCAGGAAGGCATGCAACAACATTCTCTCCATGGATTGGGTATCCTATAAGAAATCATCTATACCAACCTCTATATCATTGCCTTTGTCCCCAACATGTTAAGAAATAGTGTTATTGTATACATTTTGAATTGGTTACTCAAGACTTAGTGGGAATTGAATCGGTGTTTATTTCAACCATTCTTCATATGCTTCCTCTCTCAGATGTTCCCATTTAATAGAAATCTCTTGATTTGACATCATATTGGGGTTCAACTATATATAATAGACATGTTTTTCTTCATTAGAATATTGATTGTAAAAATATTGAACATTAAATCGATAATATTAGTAACACAATTCATTTAGTATGTTCAAACATTATACCAACATTTATTAGAAGTATGTTCAAACATTAAATCAAAATGAATCTATTGTAACCAATGATTGCATAGGAAATTACATGTTCCATGCTAATCATAGTCCTTGTCATTTAAACATTGCTCCATCATCATCTTCTGAGCATTATTCTGATGAGGAAATTGTAGTTTTTGATGATCACTAGTTGATCTCAAGAGAACCAGAAAGTGATTGGTCTTCTAGTAGAGGAACAATCATGGTTGAGCAAGATTTTTTTGTGGATCAACATGTTTTATATCTTCCTTTCAAAGATCCGGTGGCAACCTTCATGGAATCATACTTTCTTGAGAACCCGAAAATTTCATATTTCCTTAGCTCGCACATGTTTTTGGGTGAGTATGGCTTCTTGAATGAGTTCTTATCACTATTATTACATTTCATAAATCATCTATTGATCGGTGACAGAGACAAGGTCCTTTCAGTTTTAAAGTTTCTTGAATGGCTACTATGGAAGTCAACCTTCACTTAATTAATTTGTAGATCTGGTTAGAGTAGGAGTAGGCAGAGAGAATAAGCTCTCCCTATGAGCAAGTAGATTTTTGTTTTTTAGTTGATTGATTTCATGAATAAATAGAACACAGTTAAAAGAGAAATCTTTGTCTTCAACAGTTTGGAAAGTCAATAGTTCGTGCACAAAGATGGAAAGGGAATGTATGATTACAGAAATTTTCAAAGGTGAAACTAGATATAAGCAGAGAACTGTGATATCTGAATATGTTTATCTACTTTCTGATGCATCAATATCTAAAATAGAGGCAGCATTAACTATTTGATAGGATTGTAACCAATCACTATTAGCTTGTAGTATCATTTATGGGTATGTTATTCATCAAAACAAAGGCTGTGCAAGCCATTAGAGGTCGCATGGTCACTGCAGAAGACTTAAAGGAGCAACCTTAAAGATCAGTAAGTTAAGAGAAAATGCATTTTTCAAATTTTGTCAACTGTTATAAAGCAGACTTTTCGGTGGCTTAGGCGGAAATTTCAACTGTTCATTAGCCACCAAAAGAGGAGCTTTCAATGGATTACAGGCATGGATTTTGGCTCTCCTAGCCACCGAAAGCATGGAACAGGGAAGAAAGCTACCATTTTTGCACATATCCAAGATTTTCTGATCTAGATGCCTCAAGGATGTTTTATAATGATAGATAATAATTCAAGGAATCATTTTTGGGTTTCTCTTCCAGTTTTAAAAGGTGCCAACAAGAGGAGAATATTAAATTTGCTACCTAATTTTGGAAAAAAACTATATTTTGGGCAAAGGTGGCAATTTTGATTCTCTATCAGTCTCTAAGGATCTATTGCAGCTATCGAATATTTTGAAGAACATGAAGATAATTGATATAAGGATTTGACCTAGTAAATAGGATCTTTTCCTATTCTCTTGGAATTGTTTTTGATTTTCCATTTTAAGTAAATTTGATCCAGTTTTCCAGGATCTAGATGTCTTTTGTAAAGGATATAGGCAGGCTACACGCAGACTACAGGTTTGCAGGGGATCAGTTCTAAAGGCCAAACAACTCCATAGCCCAATGGTAAAAGCTACAGGCAAGTTACAGGTTTGCAGAAGATTAGTTTTATAAGCCAGATGACTCCATGCCCAATGCTAAAGGCGACTGGAACTACTAGGTTCTTGGAAACCTCGCATGGAGGTTTTCATCCCCAGAAGGAGCCAGATGTTATATCCTCAAATAACATAGTAAAATTTGTTTATTTAGGTGATAGGAAGTCATTGAAAAATACATTTCTAAATTTTTTAAGGTTCATTTTTGAGAGCCTTATGTTTGTAATAAAGATTGAGAAATATTGGATTTGGTTTTTATTTCAAAAAATCCAAAACTCAGGTTTCGGTGGCTAATCGCCTTCCCAAAATGACTTATAAGACACCAAAATCCCTAGCTTTCGGTAGCTTAAACCCAAAATTCAGGGCTATTTTAGCCACCGAAAGTGCAGAAAAGTTTGTTTTTACTGCGCTGAGTCATCATTTTCAAATGATGATTCTAAGCGACTGGAGAATCATTTTGAGAAACGGGTGGAGGTTTTTTTTTCTAACATTCCAAATAAAAATAAAATCTCTGATTTTTCTAAAAGGTGTCATAGTTTTGGAGAATCAAATTCATCTTTGAGCCCTAATTTTCGGATCTCAGAATTTCCCTATTTGACACATGTTTTTGAAATGCAGATCCTAGGAAACTGAAAATGAATATCAAAGAACCAAGAGAGGTTTTTTCTCACAACAAACCAATATACAAAAGCCTCTTCCAGTTTGTACACAACGGTTTTGGTTGGAGAGATATGGGTCAATCTTTGAGAAGCACATTTCCAGAAATTTCTGTCTTTTCTAGCCACCTCACAAATTCAAATTTGAGATAGGAGAAGAGGTTATCAGATCCATCTTTTGAGGATTTGAAACTGCTTGTAAAGGCTATAAAGCCTATTATTTTTACAGACTAAGGGGTCAACTTTGGGGATGATACATTGCTTGTACTCCCAAACTTCTCATAACATTTCATAATATAAGCTTCTTTTTCCTATAATGTTCAGATTTACTTCCTGTCTTTTCTATGCTTGTATCTGAATGATTTATTTCATTGCATATGTTTATCTAGTGTCTAAGAACTGTCATCTTGTCATCACACTGATAAACTAAGCTTTACAACTATTCCTTGCTTATTATATTGGTCATTCATATATATTGTTTATGTATGTTTCTACTGGTAGGATAAGATCTCTCCACACATTCACCTTTATTAAATCCTCTGAGCAGATTTGGCTAAAAGCCTTGTCTATATGATTGTGTCTATGCATGTTTTGATTGAGTAAACCTTGTATCAGTCACCTGACTTGATCCACTTGAGTAAACATTGAGAGAATAGTTAAGTTACCAAGCTCATTCCCTTTACAGTCGGGGAAAGACTCTTGGAGTGATAACACTAGCCAATACATATAGGAAAACATATAAGAATATTTCAAATTAGCGGATTTGTGTCAAACCGTGATTTTGGGATTAATGGAAGATGAGAGAATATTTAGTGCACTGTAATTTTTGAAGTCAAAGATGAGGAACAAGATTGATAAACATATGGATATATGTTTAAGATTAAATATAATAAAGTATGGCATTACCAATTTTCCATATGAAAGAGCATTGGCTCTTTAGCGATCAGATTATGATAGAAAGGGAGAAAACAAATTATTTGATTCATGTGATTTTTTGTTCCTCTATTTTTGGAGTATTTTGGAAATTCTTTATCATAGAAAGATTAATATATGCATATGACAATTTGAGGTTGCATTACTATAACATTGGAACCACATTTTATTGATGCAAGTTATTTTAATATTGATGTTTTGATATTTAACTATTACATTTTCTATTTCTTGTATGTGATAGGAAATGGAGCTGGAATTTGATGAAGTTGGGACCTATCGCTTCACATAGATAATGCCATAATATTAAAGGTTAAACATATAATTTAACAAGACTTCCTCTAAAAAGGAATGGACTCATTCAAGTAGATGACGTTTATTTGATGTCTAGCTCTAATATCTTGGTAAGTTTTAATGGTTTGTTTGTTTGTTGCATTTTGGAGCATTTTGTCAAGTTTGAAATTTTAGGTTTATTTTGGTTAAAAACTATGTTAATCCCTTGAATTCTTCTAGTTCTCATTTGATGTTTGACTGAACCCTTTGTTGTAACACGATTGGTTTCATTTGATTTCCATTGAGTCAAGGGTTCGGGTTAAAGTTAAATACCTTTGTTGAGTAATTTTTTTTTCCATCTTTTTGTCATGTTTATTTGAGAAACATACTAGGCTTAATATATCGATTTGGTTATTATGTGGGCACTTGATGTGTTTTCCATAATTATGATTATTTTCTTTATTTATTTGATGATTTAAGGAAATATTTTTTTATTTCCTTTCACTTTATAGCATGATTTGAGCATCTTCAAATTTTAGGATCAACTATGTTTATTTTATATTTTCTTTGAAAATACTTATTGATTATTTAGAAAGGGAAATGAGCTCTACTTAGTTAAGAGAAGAGAAAAGTGTTCTATGCACTAGATTGCTATGTGTTCATCATAGGAGACCTATTATCATGAGACTGACATTCCTCAAATGGAAGTATACTTTTGATGCCAAGACCAAAAAACATTACATGTAGCCACTGGAGGATGAGAAAATTTTTATTGCACTATCATTCTTGAAGTCAAAGTTGAAGAACAAGCTTGAAAAACACTATTACATAGTTTCTACCAATAATGCACATGTTATGGAGAGTTTCATGTAACTAAGAAAGAGGTATATTTATTGGTGCTTGTATCACATGGAAAAAATACATTTATATATATTTCATGATCATTTATTTTTTCATTACTTTTCTGCAACTCAATTTTGGGAGTTTCTATGTAGTAGGATTCAAGTGACAAATATTGCATGTGCTACCATTAATGGGATTAAAATGGGTGATAAGACTTTGATTGTGCATTGTGCTACAGGTATAGATATACATGATGGAATAATAACTCTTACTTAATGTACATCTCTTATTGCTCATGCTTAATTATGACATTCTAAGTGAGACTATCTTTTTTTCTAGGGATTAATCTATGCACAACATTTATTATAAAGTTATGTGTCCTTGAACTTTTTTATAAGAGAATACAAATATAATGGATAAAAGAGACCTCTCTTTCTTGGAAAGGGGTCATTTTTGAATACAAATGGATGATTAAAGAGGAATTCATGTATGGAATGTGACCTATCAATATTCTAACATTTTTGGATGAATCAATGATAAAGAATCCATAATAGAAGTGGTAGAGAAAAGATTAATATTTTGAGAGAAATGATGACCACGATCAACAAATATGAACTTTGTGGTGAAATATCATAAAAATTGATAGAGGGATATGCAAGACTGTACAATGAGAATCTTAAGAAACACAACCCCTGATGCTTTCAACATTGTCTGTAGGATGGAAAAATTATGTTTCTTTTTCCAAATATGTAAAATGAGTATATTACAATTTAATTAATGCATTTTCTTATTATTATATACAGTTTTATACTTTATCAAAAAAATTGCCAAAACTTTACAAAGTTTTTCAATTCAGTTAAATATTCATCAAGATTTTACAAAATTAACCAAGATTTTACAAGAATATAAATTTAAGGGGTTCTTACAAGGTTTGGCCCATTTATTATAAATTTATTATAAATATAAATTTAAAAGTTCTTACAATCACACCCGTGTCCATGATTGCACCAGAATATCATTAACATATGAACCTACAAGATGATAATAATAATATACTTTTTTCTTCTCGAAATCACTTTTCTAATTTTTTTCTTAAATTAAAATACTTTCACTCTACAAAGAAAATCATTTTTTCTCTTTAATAATATTATTTTATCTCTTCTATTTATCATTTCTTAAGGTACACATGTAACTGCTTCCTTTTTACATTTATGATTTAGAGGATTATAATTATTGGCTGTTCCATTAGAACACAATGTTTTAGTAGAATGTTCGATCTCATTTTTATTGAAGTTTTATGTTTTCAATATTTAAAAATATCGACCTTTATATGAGGTGTGATATGGGATGTTAGATGTCAAGAGATATATTGGTAAAGCCTCCTTTGGGTATTCCTCCTTCGGTGTTGACAATTGATATATCAATGACTTAAAAAAAAACCAACTACTTTGTTTTCTGACACATTATAATATAAATAAATTATCATTATAGATAAATGATTTTGTTTCATTTTTTTTTGTTTTTAGTGTTGTTTAAACAATTTAAAAACACAAATTAATAGATATTTGGTAATGATATTTTTAGTGTGATTGGTAAAACATTATAAAAGAAAAATAATAATTATTTAGAATAATTTTTGTATTTTTATTTTATATATGTAGAATCTTTTCAATTTTAAAAATCTATAATAATAATTTAAAATTTATATATTGAATTTTATTATTTTTATTATTTAGTTATTATGGTAATGGTTTAAATGTTTTATATTTTTGGGAGACATTTGTTGAAAATTTGGTAAGTGA
>JASDQU010279261.1:0-14814 GCA_032191745.1 Picea mariana
GATGTTGCCTCTGTGACTGCCTTACAGCCTTGGGCAAATTACAGAGTGCTAACAGATGGTAGTCATTATGTAACTTTCCTTGTGTCTGCATGAATTGTAGAGGCCTATGATTAGTGTGGATGATCATTTCCTTTCCCATAATGTAATGTTTCCATTGTCAACATGCCTTCACAATGAAGTACATCTCTTGGTCATAGGTGGGGTATCTACGAACAAAATCAGATAGTGTTTCACTATGATAAGATACTGGATGCCCATGCTGAGTGAGGATTGCACCGATAACATAATATGAAGCATCTGTCTCAATATCAAATGGATGTTGCAGGCTTGGAAGAATAAGGACTAGTGCTGAGAAGAGGTGGAATTTCAAATCCTCAAATGATTTCTATTGGGACGCATCCCAAACAAATTTTCCTTCACTCCACCCTTGGTCNCTTGTTTGGATCGACATGCATACCCTACTCATCCACAATGTATCCCAAATATTGGATTCTCTACATGCTGAAGGAATAGTTCTCCAAATTGGTATATCAAAATTGTTCCCTGAGCCTTGTTGGATGGGCGATAATTAGTCTCAACCTTACAATTTTTTATAATTTTGGATAGCATTGCTCCATCAACCTTCTGACATGAGCGATACCTTAGGATCATCATTCCCCACAAAATATAGTAAGCGTGATAAGGGCGATAATCAGGTTAACATCGCATCTTACGCCTGGAGGGTAGAGCGATAACCTTTCATCATCGTGGGCATGGGCTTGTGAAGTTTGAATGCACGGGGGTATGAAGATATATGCATAAAGCACGAGGTATGAAAGAAGAGTTTTCTTGTTTTATTATGCATAGAACATGAGATATATGCAAATCAGACTTTTGTCTCATTAAGCACATGAAAAATCACCTTTATAAATAAATAAGTGGATGTCATACAAAATATATGGGAGGATGTTTTTCTTAAAATGTTTAAATATATATATATATTCATACAAAATATATGGGAGGATGTTTTTCTTAAAATGTTTAAATATATATATATATATATATATATAGGCTTAAACCTTTTTAAATATTTTTTAGGGTTCAACTTTGAACTATAAGAATATTCCTCCATATTAAAAATCTTAGTATTATAAGTTGTGGTTTTGGGCATTTTTGCTAATGGAAAAAGTAGAGAGTTCAAAGTTGAGAAATTCAACGTGAAAAATAGTTTTGAGCTATGGAAGCTCAAGATGAGAGATCTGCTTATGCAACAAGGATTACAAAAGGCATTGGCAGGAAGGTCAAAGAAACCCACATATATGTCAAACGAGGACTGGGAAGATCTGGATGCAAGTTCTCTCACTAACATTTATCTATGTCTAGCAGATGACATTTTGTTTAATATCATTGGAGAGGTAACACCAACAGGATTATGGAGCATAATGGAAGGCATTTACACGAAAAATTCATTGACAAACATAATCTATTTGAACAGGTAGTTGTATAACTTACGGATGAAAGAAAGACATCTCAAGAAGGATTGCTGGAAAAGACAACAAGCATCCAAAGAGGACTGCACAAAGGAAACAAATTCAACTAAAAAACGTCTAGGTATGACTGATAAGGTATTATCTATTTTTAATGTTTCACGACATGATCATCATTGGTTATTATAATTTAGTGCATCCAATCATATGTGTCTTCGTAGAAATTGGTTCTCAACTTACCAATATATTGATAACAGTGTGGTTTTTATAGGAAATGATATTTCTTGTAAAATTGTTGGGGTTGGTAGCATTCGAGTTAAAATGTATGATGGTATTGTAAGAATGTTAATAGATGTGAGGCATGTACCTGAAATTAAAAAGAACCTGATATCTTTGGTAGTTCTAGATTCTGGTGGTTATAAATGTACAATTCAAGGTGGAGTATTGAAGGTGTTCAAACACATCTTAGTAGTCATGAAGGGTAAAAGGATCGGGAATCTTTATCAACTAGAAGGAAGATCTGAATCAAATCAAGCAAACAATAGTAGTTGAAGGTGTTAAGTGACTCTACTCGTTTATGGCATCAGTGCTTGGGTCATATGAGCAAGAAGGGGCTTAAGGTACCAGTAGATCGTAATTTACTTCCAAGCTTAAAATCTCCAAATTTGAATTTCTACAAACATTGTATTTATGGAAAATAGTGTAGACAAAAGTTTAAAAAATGAAGACATATTAGTAAAGGTATCCTTGATTATATCCATTTAGATGTATGGGGACCATATCCTACAGTTTCTTTTGGAGGATCGTCATATTTTGTAACATTTATAGATGATTACTCTAGAAAGGTGTGGATCTATTTACTTAAAAGAAAAGTTGATGTATTTAATGCTTTTAAGCAATTTCGAGCTTTGGTTGAAAACAACACTGACAGATCAATTAAATGTTTGAGAAAAGATAATGAAGGCGAGTTTACTTCTAAAGAATTTGAAAATTATTGCAAGGAAGCTGGGATCAAAAGACATAAAACCATAGTTTATACTCCTCAACAAAATGGTGTTGTTGAATGCATGAATACGACTCTTCTAGAGAGAGCAAGGAGCATGCTTAGTATGCCAAATTGCAACAAGAATTGTGGGTAGAAGCAATTCTTACAACATGCTATTTGGTAAATCGATCACCATCAACTACAATAAACTCTAAGATTCCAGAAGAGGTATGGACAGGTCACCCTTGTAATTATTCAAATCTTAAAAAAAATTGTTGTGAGCCCTATGCTCTTATTCCTAAGGATCAACGTTTTAAGTTAGATCCCAAATAAAAAAAGATTATATTTATTGGGTATGGTGATGGAGTTAAGGGATATAGATTGTGGGATCCTACTTCCCACAAAATCACCATTAACAAAGATGTCATATTTGATGAATTGTCACTCATAAAATCAGATGTAGATGTTGAAGTGAAACAGACAAAAGTACCACAAACTCATCAAATTTAGTTGGAGACTCAATAATATATAGGAGATAAGGAGCATGAAGATGTTCATGAAGAAACTCCTGGAGAAGAAGATGAGTATGCATAAAATAACCAGGAAAATGTGGATATGCCACAACTATCTCTACGAATATCTACACGGGTCAGAAATTTTCATAAGAGGTATAACGATTATGCTACATTTGTTGCCTTGATTTCTAATGATGGAGAATTTAGTTGTTATCAAGAAGCAATATAGGTATCTAAAGGTGCTAAATGGAAAGTAGAAATGAAATAAGAAATATATAACTTAGAAAGGATTACATCATGGGACCTAGTAGAACTCCTGAAGGAAAGGAAGGTTGTTGCTTGTAAGTGGGTTTACAAATTGAAAAAGGGTGTTGATGATAAAGTTGAGAGATATAAAGCAAATCTGGTGGAAAAAGGGTATTCTCAAAAGGAAGGTATTGATTTCCATGAATTATTTTCACTAGTTGTTAAGCTTGTTTCAATTCATGTTGTGTTAGCACTAGTTGCTTTACTTGATCTTGAGTTAAAACAACTTGATGTTAAAACAATATTTTTACATGGAGATTTGGATGAGGAAATATATATGGAACAACCATAAGGGTTTGTTCAGGATCATAATAAAAGGTTTATTTGGAAACTCAAGAATTCATTCTATGGCCTAAAGCAGACTCCCAAACAATGGTACAATAAGTTTGATTCCTTCGTGGTGAGCCACAATTTTACAAGAAATGAATATGACCATTGTGTTTACTTTTAAAAGTTGGAAAATTGCATATTCATTATTTTGGTGTTATATGTTGATGATATGCTTGTAACAAGAAAAAAAATGGTTAAGATCAATAGGTTGAAGGCTTAGTTGGCTAAGATGTTCGATATGAAGGATCTAGGAGAAGAAAAACAAATCTTGGGAATGGAGATACATAGAGACAGGAAAAATGGTAAGTTGTGGTTATCAAAATAGAAGTATGTGGAGAAAATACTTATGAGGTTCGGTATGAATAATGTGAAACCAGTAAAAATCCCTTTGGCTTCCCATTTCAATCTTTCTTCAAGTTTATGTCCTAGTAATAATGAAGAAAAGGAATATATGTCTCATGTACCGTATGCTAATGCAATAGGAATTTTGATGTATGCGATGGTAAGTACTAGGCCAGATATTTCACATGCAGTTGGTGTTGTCAATAGATACATGGAAAATCCAGGTAAAGAGAATTGGGCAACAGTGAATGGGTGCTTCAGTATCTTAGGGGCACAAATAATTATTGTATCACCTATAATGGTTGTAGTGATTTAGTCTATGGTTATGTCGATTAATATTTTGCAAGTGACTTGGAAAAAACAAGATCCACTTTAGGATATATCTTTACTCTTGCAGTAGGACCTGTTAGTTGGATGTCAAAGCTTCAAAACATTGTTTCTTTATCCACTACGGAGGCAGAATATATAGTTGTCTCACGTGCTTGCAAGGAGACAATTTGGTTAAAAGGTTTGTTGGGTGAGTTTGAAAGGATGCAGGACAAGGTGAAACTATTTTGCGGTAGTCAAAGTGTTATTCATTTGACTAAAAAACCAACTTATCCCAATAAGAAAAAGCATTTCCTATTAAATACCATTTTGTAAGACATATTATTGATGAAGGTGGAGTGGCTCTGAAAAAGGTCCATACAAAAGAAAATTGTGCAGACGTGTTAATTGTTAGAGAAGCTACAATGGTGGCTGGCTTCTCTTGGCTTGCAGGAAAGGTGATGAATAAATTTGGGCATGCTATTCAAGTAAATTGTTGTCAAGGTGAAGATTGTTGAAAAGGTGCCAACCAATTTCCCACGGATTTTGGCATATTTTTTGGCTCTTATTATTATGGTTTTAGTTGAACAAATCAACTAAAAATAAAATATTGTTAGGTGCACATTAATTGTAACCGTGGGAGAGATGCTAAAGATTAATGTAAGCGCATAGAGGTAGATTGTATGTAAGTGAGGAATGGTTGTAAGCCCATGTTTTGTTGTTGTAATTCTCCCTTGAATAATAAGAATATTGATTATCATTGCCCCGTGGATGTTTCACTTTTAAAGGGTTTTACCATGTAAATCATTGTGTTCATGTTGGCACAGGGGCAGACCCAGGGTTCAACACTACAACAACGCACCAACAAAACCCTAACTACCATCCCTTTCGGCAACACCTGCGAAGAAGATGAAGTCTCACCCGAGGTAGAGGCAGGGGTGATTGTAGGACTCAAATTTCTACAACCTAGCTGGGACATAGATCTATGATGGAAGTACTTTAACAGAGCACTTAATAGTTATCATTCATTAGTATTTAACCTTTATTCACATCGCAGGAAGAAACCCTAATTACATAGCAACATGGTATTCAACAATATCTAACACATCCAAGCACTAAGCACATAGAAATAGATCAGATCTAGCATTTATCCACAACATAAGCACCAAGCTACTATCTCATATGCATTTAACATAAATATCACAACATAAAGCATACATCACATCAATAACATATCAACCATAATGCACAAAGAAACCACAACACATGATATACGTGGTTCACCCCCGGCGTGGGGCTACGTCCACCAACTCTTCTTCTTCTTTATTATCTTCTTTCAATCTTCTTACAAACACAGAGCCTTAGAACCTACTCCACATAGGACAAGAGATCTGCGTGCACCTAGCTAGATCCTCCTTCCCCGAGCTTGGTACAACACAGAGCCTTCTTACAATCACTTGTACTCAGCTTTGCAAGTTCTCAACACACATTATGCACAGAGTTCCTCGATCACATAGATCCAACTACTTACATTACTTGCACATAGCACAACACCACACACTCTCTACTACTTGCATCGCCTAGTTTTCTATTTATATATTTACAAAAGGCCTAAACATGGGTAAGTCCCATGGGACGACATCCCATACCCGTTACATAAACCCTAACCCAAAAACCCTAAAAGTGGGGCGAGATCCTATGATCTCCGTTTGGCACTCCATCTTTGACCAACCTGTTGAAGTCCAAAAAGTGGCCAAACATGACCAAGGTTCTCCAAAACTTGGTCAAGGGCCAACAAGCCCCCAACACTCACCTATGACTCATACCAAGTCACTCTAATCTGGGTAACTCTGCCTTAAAGGCCTTGAGATTGGCTCGAGTTGCTTCGACCTATTGCTTTGCCAGAGCCTCTTGCTCGACGAACTCCTGAATAACTTTTTCATTCACAGGTCCTGCCAAGCGTTGTTCCATTGAAGTGACCACTTTTTCTAGGTGTGCGCCCTGTCCTTCAATCTCCTCAAAAAGTGTGCAAGCCTCATCCTGCATTCACTGGAGCCTCTGGGTCATTTCCATGACTTTACTCTGGATGGCATGGACTTGTTGTTGGACCATGCATTGTTTCTGGGATCTTTTCATCCTCTCGATCGCTGACAGTGGCTTCAACTGCGCTTGTACTAATGCAACTTGTTGCTTTGCCTCCTACAGATGTGACTCCAATGTCCTGAGTTCAGGGTCCTCTGCGAGGTTCTTGTAAGTCTGCACACTTCGGCTACTACGTTGCTTGCATTCCAAGGCTAATGCCTTGATTATCTCAACTACGCTCTGAGCAGTTTCTTCTCTCTGATCTCGCACTTCCTGTGGAGTGCTTGGCACTACTTGCAATTCTAGTTCTGCAATTCTCACTTGAAGCTGTTGAATAGCTTCAACGAGCTTCCCCACCTGGTTCTCTGTTGTTTCTTCTTCCATCTTCTCTAAGCTCGTCACATAGTGAAGTTCTCTAGTGACTACTTCTTTAGCTCCCATCTGCTTCATGAGCAACTATTATTTCTCCTTCTGGATCTGCGCTCTATCCTTCGCAAACTTTGCCTGAAGGTCATCTTTTTCTTGTTACGCAACCCAACGTTGCTCTATGGATTCCTCTTTTGCTTGCCTCAATGCCTCTATTACCTTCCCTTTTTCTTCCTAGACATGGTGAAGGTGAGCTTCGACCGCATCTGATATTCTGTGTAGCTGGGCAGGCTCATCTCCCAACTCAATTCCTTCAGATGACGGTGGCGCTGTAGACATTGCACAGTTGGAGTAGAGGGATTGTTGTACCCCTTTCAGTTCTGCTTCAATCCTATCATACATGGTCTCTTGTTTTGCTTCATTGCGTTGTAAAATATCCTCTGAAGTATCTGATACAACGACAATGATGAGGTCAATGTCATCCACTGTGAGCATAATCTGCAACTTGGGCTTACTAGCTTTTGACTTCTTCCACGATGAAGGCTTCGTGGGGGACCCCTTTATTTTCTTGGATGGCTCAACTTTATCAATGGGATCCTTAGGTGGTGTTACTTTGCCTTGATTATGCTTGTCTTCTTCCCCTTTGTCCTCTTCTTTATCTACTTCATCACCTCCTCCCCCTCCAGGTGAATCTGAAGCAATATCTTCTGATGCGTTGTTCAGCTCCTGTACCTCTTCCTTCTTCTTCCTTCTGCTACTGCTAGGCGCATCATACTCTTCGCGAGTGACCACAAGAATTCTAATGAGGTTAGGGTCGGACAGTTTTGCCTGGTCGACTGGTATAAGGAACTTTGTGGTCCATTCCTTAGTTATTTATTCCATGTCCTCCTCTATGAGCTTATAGTAGGATTGGAGCTCTTCTTTATGTTCGTCTCTACGTGCAGTGATATAAATAAAATGTCTATCTACGCGGAACTTCGCAAGGGGCCTGAACCTGTGCAGGGTATTCAGCATCATGTGAGGGAAGGACTCAATATCCCTCTTTAGCTACAGGTAATAGGTGTGGAACACTGTGTTTGACTGCCATTGTTTCATCATGTCGCTTGAATACTAGAGCATAGTGAACTTCGCAGCTAGTGGTTCAAATGGCTCAATTTCAAGGAAGGTCTCTCCTTCCAGCATCTCCCGAGCAATACAGGCGATAAGGATTAACAACCAACTAAAATGGAAATCATAGCCCTGATCCTGAGCTTCACAACAGTCTTTCTCTAACTGTTTGATGAGGTAGCTCGCCCAATTCATTTGTATCCCTTCAATGCATTTTCCTGCGAGGTCGACGACAAACCCCATGACTTGTGTGGGTCTATTCTTCCTAACTAGCTTACCAGCGATCAACTGGCAAGCTAAGTGCACTGTGCCATTCTGGATGGAGGCTACCTTGTAGCCCCGCTTCCCCTTCTCCACATCACCGTAGGTATCATTGATTCGTTGTGCCAGAGCACGATATGCAGCCTTCCCTGGGTAAAATTCTTATGGGTCAGGTCCTTGCATACTTAATCCGGTGATCCTATGGATCAACGTCGGATCTATGGTGATGCATCTATCCAGCCATAGATAACTGCCATGGAAGCATGACAGCATGAGCTTAATGCACGTGTTAACTTCCCGATGCCTTCCAAAGTGTGGTATCTTCATCACATTCAAGATGGTGGACCACACAATGTCCATGGTCCACGGTTGGGGGATTATCTTCGACTTCTTCCGCATTGTCTTGGTCAAATATTTATGTGGGGTGAGCATGCCATAGTTCTTGTGATCACCCAAGTTGAAGTCATTGATCTTCAATGTCACAATCTGTCCTAACTGTGGTCCAACTGCATGTATCCCCTTCGGGAGGTACGTAATGATCAATGTGTAGTCGAAGTCCCTTGGGACACCATCATGACTAACCGCGCCAGCTAGAGGCGGGATATAGTTGGGCAGGATAGACGAGATGAGATTCGTGTTCGCCAAGTCATCATGATGCTTGGTTGATTTCTTTGTCGTAGTTCTAGATGGCCCACATCAGCGGGCAGTCGACGAGGATGCTTGCACTCCTCTTGTTGATGAAGCCCGTGCTCCCATGAACATGAACTTCTCATCCATGAGGTCTATGAGGATATCTTCAACGGATTTCTCTACTGCGCTAAAGTCACCCGACATGCACGCTCAAGATCAGGTATCTCAGGTCGGTGATCAAACACTCAATGTAACAGAATGGCTGGAAAGGTCTCAATAGGCACAACTCGATAACAATGAATTCTCTACGGGCTCGGATACTCACAATTCACAAAAGTGTTCTCGATGCAACATTCGACAGGATAAATAGAAAACGTCGTGACAGATTCCTCCAACGGACAAGAAAGCCTTCATCAATGTGATTCCATTCATTAGGACACAGTCTCAACAGTCTAATGGCGATCTTTCCGTCCATAAATGTGTTTCTAGCCATTCTGGAGTGTCGATCTAACGGTCGGGATGCCTCCAACGGTCATATTTCTTCATCGTGGCAAAGTGTCAATCTGTGTTGTTCTTCTATTCCGACGGAGTTCAAATTTTGTAATCCTTCTTTCTGCAAAGTCCTCTCTGGAACTTCCTACAATTTTTCTAACTTTTCTTTCTTCTTTCTGAGCTTTCTAGCTTTCTTTCCTATTATCTAAGTCAATGGGTTCCTCTTTCCATTTTTATTCTTATCCACTCTTAGCATAGTAACTTCGCACTGTTGAGGGTCTTTCACAGGGTTTGAGGGTAATACTTCTTCTCTTTCTAGACTAGGTGCTCTACTCTCCTGTATGGACAGGTGTTTCAAGTCTGCCTGGGTTCTTTCAACTTCAACAGCCCGATCTCTATCCTTTAGTAGCTTCAACTTGTCCTCTTGTTCTTTCAGTAAGTGAGTTATTCTCCTAGCCATAAAATCCCTTAGTTCTTGCCAATTCTATTCTAGAGCTTCCTCTTCTTCTTTCTTCCGGACTTGATCTTTCTCAATCCAGGTTATTCCTAGCAAAAGAGAAAATGGGGTGTTGTTCTCAACAAACTTAATGACCTCGAATTCTTCCTCTGTCGAAGATCCATGAGCACTCATAGGTATCTGGGTAAGTCTTCCACATAGGGTTATCAATTTTCCTTTAAACAATCCTATTCCTCCTAATGAAGGAATCATAGCAGGCTTTCCCACAATTTCTCAAGTTCTTTCTGTTATGATATTCACTTGTGTTTCCTCATCCAAAACACAGTCTATGTCAAAATATCCTATTCTTGTTTTTATGAACTCCTTATCTTTTAATATCTGTAATAAGTTGATGTCTCTATGATCATTCAATGTTTCTTTCATCTGCAATAATATAGTCTTTGATTCTTTTCGGTGTTCTAGCATATTCTTAGTCTCTTGGTTTTTCTCAATGTTTTCTTGTCTCACATTCATCTTTTCAACTTTAACAATCATTCTAGGGCAATCCAGAACTTCATGGTCCATAGCTTTACAACAAAGACAAATAATATTTCTACCAGGACATTCCTTAGCAAGATGTCCCAGTCTTTTGCATCTATAACAAAGGGTTAATCCCCTCTTTCTTTTAAACGATCCCCAACCTTTCCTGTACTGCGAACTGGGATCACAGTAATGAACCTGCAAAAAATTATTTCTAGGATCTTGTATCCATTTGTTAGTCCAAAAATCCTTTCTATGCATAGAAATAATATATCTTTCATAACTTCTATCAGATCTATTCATTTCAAATCTTCTTTCTTCTATCTGTGCCCTAGTTTTCATACTAGGACAAAATCTATCAAGCATACCTAGATCCATTCCTTCAAAACAAAAATTTTCACTTATCTTACCTTTATCAAAGCACAGAGCTTTAAGATCTTATTTCTTTTCTTCAGATCCAATTCCTTTCTTAGCACAAAGCTTCGCAAGTCGAGTAGAATATTGCGCACCACAACAACAGATCTACACACAGAGCTTTATCTTTTCTTCAGTTCCCAACAATCACAGTTTCGGGTCCTGACAACAGAACCATTTGTTAGCATAGGGGCAGACCCAAGGTTCAACGCTTCAACAATGCACCCACAAAACCGTAACTATCGGCTTTTTCGGCAACACCTGCGAAGCAGATGAAGTCTCACCCGAGGTAGAGGCAGGGGTGGTTGCAGGACTCAAATGTCTACAACCTAGATGGGACACAGATATGTGATGGAAATACTTTAATAGAGCACTTAGCAGTTATCATTCATTAGTATTTAACCTTTATTCACACCGCAGAAAGAAACCCTAATTACAGAGCAACGCGGTATTCAATAATATCTAACACATCCAAGCACTAAGCACATAGAAATAGATCAGATCTAGCATTTATTCACAACATAAGCACCAAGCTATTATCTCAGATGCATTTAACATAAAGATCACAACACAAAGCATACATCACATCAATAACATATCAACCATAATGCACAAAACAACCACAACACAGGATATACGTGATTCACCCCCAGCATGGGGCTACGTCCACCAACTCTTCTTCTTCTTTATTATCTTCTTTCAATCTTATTACAAGCACAGAGCCTTAGAACCTACTCCGCATGGGACAGGAAATCTATGCGCACCTTGCCAGATCCTCCTTCCCCGAGCTTGGTACAACACAGAGCCTTCTTACAATCACTTGCACTTAGCTCTACAAGTTCTCAACACATAGTATGCACAGAGCTCCTCGATCACATAGATCCAACTACTTACATCACACACTCTCTACTACTTGCATTGCCTAGTTTTCTATTTATATATTTACAAAAGGCCTAAACATGGGTAAGTCCCATGGGTTGACATCCCATACCCGTTATATAAACCCTAACCCAAAAGCCCTAAAAGGGGGGTGAGATCCTACGATCTCTGCTTCGCTTGGCGCTTCGTCTTCGACCAGCCTGTCGAAGTCCCAAAAGTGGTCAAACATAACCAAGGTTCTCCATGGTCAAGGGCCAATAGTTCATTGTGTGATTGTTGTTATCTCTTGTTTTTTTCCATCAAATTTGTTTGTGTTTATGCTTTCGGTGTTCAACAATGACCACTATGAGTATCTTGGGTGCCATCGGGGATGTGTAATCTACTTTAGGCGAGTTGTAACAGATCTTATATTAGATGAAAGGTATAAAAGTAATGGTCCCCCAAGTAATGAGTAGGTTATTTATGATTTCCAAGAAAACTAAATCTAAACAATTATAAAAATAAAACCTTCAATGAAAAAAATATCATGCTTCTAAAAAACACTTTCTTCTTTCAACAAAAAAAATATAATCAAAATTCATTGTGAAACCATAATTATTTTTATGAGGAATGCAGTGCATAGATTTAACAAATTTCAAAAAAAATAATAATAAAAATTTGAGAAAAAACACAACCTGCCAAGCAATACAGAGAAGCATCATTCATTTAATACATTTATTGAAAAGTGGTAACTTGTAAATTGGTAAACTAAAATTTTATTATTTTATTTTTTGGGACATTGGTTTGAGGTGAGAAATTGTTAAATTTTAATAATTATTTATATATAATCAAGATTTTTTCAACATGCTGAATTCATTTCTATATAAAAAAAATAGATTTTAAACAACAACAAATAATAATAATAATTTGGTGAAAATTTATGTCACTGGATTCCCAGTGACAACCATTTAAACGAATCCAAAACGTGGGAGTTCCCTTGATTTATAAAGTATGATTATTCTGCTCGCAGTTTAATATTCCTCTGGCTAGTTTTTATATGAGATGAAAAACTTCGCCATTAATTAATGTCATTGGATGTATTTAGTGTATTTTGTGGCCAAATTCATTCTCTAGTGATAACAAAACTTGCGGGTTGGTTGCTCACCTCTAAAAACAACTTTTCACAAAAAATGACGAAGCAAACTTTACATAGAAAGCAACCAAAATCACCATGCCAGAAATACGACTGAGAAGGTCCGTGCGTCACAATAAAAACAAAAAGCGAGAAACAACTACCAACAAAATACTCTTCTCAATAAAACCACAAGAAGGATTAATAGTCGGGAGACTACATTTCTTCTGCTTCCAGATCTTTATAGTGCAGCACTTTAAAAAAGCTGCCAAGATTTAACTCTTCAGTTTGACAAGAATTAATTGCCTAACTAGTTAGAATCCAAATTGTTTTTTAATGTAATTAAAATTAATTTTTGATTTATCTATTGACTCTTTTTTTCAGCTGAGTCGTTTTTCAAGTAAATTTATCACCACCAATAATTAACAAAAGCAGGACTTGGCATGGCAAGGATTGCTTTTCTTTATATATATACAAAAGCAGGACTTGGCATGGCAATGATTGTTTTTCTTTATATATATACAAAAGCAGGACTTGGCATGGCAAGGATTGTTTTTTTATATAGAGAGAGACAAACAATGTTTTTTTTAGTCATTTTAGGGGTTGGTTAAACGTTTTATTTTTGAGTTTTTTAGTCGGAGTTATGTAAATTTAAACAAAACTGCTATTATCTGTTGTTTAAATTGCATTTCTGGATGTATAAATGGATTCAGTTTGCTAAAAAACCCTGAAACACTCAGATTATACAAACTTAGCCACTAAAATCAGTAAATCCAACCATTAAACATTTCAAAAACTAAAATATCTTTTGTCAATATTTACTTTCCATTAATTTTATGAAGTTCTGCATTGAGCGTTCTAAAGTCAAAAGCTATCCCGAAAATTAGCCGACAGAAGTATCTTACACAAGATTTCAAAAGCTATCTCGAAAATTAGCCGACAGAAATATCTTACACAAGATTTCTCCATGTGTAATGTGTAAATTTTGAAGCCTGAAGGGACGGAGATCCGATCACTGTTGACTTCCATATTTAATAAGTATAGACCAAACTTTTCAAATATCGTATCGTGTGACCTACACCTTTTTAAAAGAGTATGTTAATTGGAGAGTAAACAGATTTGTTTTTCAGGTAAAAGATAATTTTCAGATTTTCATTAGATTTTTAAAAATAGTTTAAATTTTATATAGAAAATACATTCCAAAACTATATATCAACAATTTTGTCTTATTTTAAACCAATCCAATATTTTAAATCGCAGAAAAAACTACAATAAAAATAACTTGAGAAAATAGATTACTTTCAAGTTAACCCACTGCCTTCTTAAATGGATTAATGTTGTGTTACAAAAGAATAAAAGAAAGAAAATATTTTTAATGTCCACAAGACTAAAAATAACCTACGAAACTCAACAACTTTTCATAGAAAATAGCAACCACACTCTGACGCTTTTGCCTCGTGGAAGGGGCAATTGCAATTTGAAAACGAAAAGTAATTCCGGCAGCCACGCAACTATCACGCGCCTGCTAGTCCTGCTAGTGGGAGAGTGTGCAGGGCGCGCAGTTATATATATTTTAATTACTTGCATGTGCACTAGGTGAAATGAAGGCTGTATGGAAAGTAATCGACCCGAACATTTCTCCATTGTTTAATTTTGATTTTCTTCTGAGATCCTTCTTGTTGCCGACCCGAAGATCTTTCCATCGATAAAGTTTGATTTTCTTTTACGATCCTTCTCGGTGCTGATCTGAAGTTTGATTTTCTTGGATTTATTCTACCATACTTCTCGGTGCTCATTAAGAAAGAAAGAAAGAAAAAAAGTATTTTTAACGTCCACGAGGCTAAAAATAGCCTATGGGACAGATTGTTTTTCCATCTGGCTTTTGTATTCGGCCCTTTTCCTGTGAAGTTTTACAATAATCGCTCCCAGCTTCTCAACAAACTCTTTGCTGAATAGATTATCCCAAGAATTAGCTGCCAGAATACCTGCATAATTTTCGCTGCTGTCTTTGAGGGCCTCACATTCTAAAATGAAATGTTTTTCTGTTTCCACTTTTCTGGACGAGCACAACATACATACTCTTTCTTCCCACCTTTCTTTTGGCCTTTTCCAGTGCCCTGTTTCACAACGGAGTTGATGAGAATTAGTCCTTAATTGAGCAATAAGAATTTTAGATCTCCAAGAAATATTGGCCCCTATGTACGCCTTTTGCTGATGGTTATGAGTGGGGTTAAACTCTTCAATGT
>JASDQU010279262.1:1274-14814 GCA_032191745.1 Picea mariana
AATGAATCTAAGCATCATTTGATATCGTCACAAGAGATATGAATGTAAATAATCTTGCGACGAATTAGCTATACTATTGATGAAAAAAGTTCGTCGATAGTATAGCTAATTCGTCGCAAGAATATTGTGTCTAATTTGAATGGTGTTACATGGTTCGCAAGGAGTGTAGGGATTATATTAAGGTGCAATGTAGTGTATTCTATAAGAACAATCTCTATTCCAAACCTCAAAATGGATAGTACCATATCTTGTTCATAAGATAAATATTCTTTTTATGTTTCCTTTATGGTGTCTCAAGCCCTCAGTACACATGATGCCTGACAATGAAATGTAGAAACTAGACTATTGAATGATAGTGTTATGTCACCCATGGTTAAGGAAAAAAATTAAGGTTCTTAGTTCCTATTTGAATCTTCTTAGAATTGAGATTCGTTACATAGTCCTTGAAAAGTTACAAAAGACTTATGTAGCGGATATTAATTTTGTCTTTGTGTGGGAAATTTTATGCCATTAGTATGTTTTGTACAAAAATAATGGATATCGGGGACTACACCATGGTCAAGGGATGAGGAAAAAGGAAAAAGGAACGAGGAACGATGAAAAAAGATAAAGGAACAAAAAATGTACGAGGACTAGACACCGACAACAGTGACCTGTGAATGGGTCCAACATTGAAATTTTTTCAAACAGTTTCTATACGCATTGAAATTTGTCATGGATAGACTAGTCACATGCATTAATGATATGGGAGGGTTTTGGGACTCAAAATTTACTGACACACCCACTTTATTCCATCATCAATTCATCATGTAAACCATAAACCCTAATTTTCTTTCAAAGTACACAATTTGGTTGACGCAAGTTTTACGTTTTCGTCAGTCTTTCTTCATTTTTACTTCAAGTTCTACATTATTGTATATAGAATGTATCTATGTTATATTTGTGATGAAAAATCCCTCTTTTTCATTGATTTCTTAATCAACACCATAAAAATACTAGAGGCAGGCAACAGTGACATGTGAATGGGGCCAATGTTGAAATGTTTTCAAACTATATCTGTATGCATTAAAATTTGACGTGGATAGACTATTCACATGTTTTAACGATATGGGAGGGTTTCTGGACTCAAATTTCACTCACACACCCACTTTCTTCCATCATCATATCATCATCAAAACCATAAACCCTATTTTTCATATGTTCTAGTAGATATGTTAATGATTCCAAATTTCATATTTGTATTTGACTCAAGGTCCAGCTAGCTTGTAAAGTATCAAATTTTAATTTGAATTTGATAAAAAAAATATGAAATGAATCCAAGAATCATTTGATATCGTCGCAAGAGAGACGAATGTAAATAGTCTTGAGACGAATTAGCTATACTATCAACGAAAAAAGTTTGTCGATAGTATAGCTAATTCGTCGCAAGAATATTATGTCTAATTTGAATGGTGTTACATGGTCAGCAAAAAGTGTATGGATTATATTATGGTGCAATGTAGTGTATTATATAATAAAAATCTCTATTCCAAACCTCAAAATGGATAGTACCATATCTTGTTCATAAGACACATATTCTTTGTATGTTTCCTTTGTGGGGGATGAAGCCCTCCGTACACATGATGCCTGACAATGAAATGCAACAATTTGACTATTGAATGATATTTTTATGTCACCAAATGTTAAGGAAATAACTTAAGGTTCTTATGTCCTATTTAAATCTTCTTATAATTGAGATTCATTACATAGTCCTTGAAAAAGACAAAAGACTTATGTAGCGAATATTAATTTGGTCTTTGTGTGGGACATTTTATGCCATTAGTATGTTTTGTACAAAAATAATGGATCTTGGAGACTACACTATGGTTAAGGAACAATGAACAAGGAATAACGAATGAGGAACACATAACAAGGAACACAAATTGTATGAGGACTAGGCACCGACAACAGTGACCTGTGAATGGGTCCAACATTGAAATTTTTTCAAACAGTTTCTGTATGCACTGCAATTTGTCATGGATAGACTATTATCATTCCTTAACGACATGGGAGGATTTTTGGACTCAAATTTGACTGACACACCCACTTTATTCCATCATCAATTAATCATGTAAACCATAAACCTAAATTTTCTTTCAACGTACACAATTTGGTTGACACAAGTTTTAAGTTTTCGTCAATCTTTCTTCATTTTTCTTTCAGGTTATATATTAATGTATATAAAATGTATCTGTGTCATATTTGTGATGAAAAATCCCTCTTTTTCGTTGATTTCTTAATCAACACCATAAAAATTCTAGAGGCGGGGCGCAACAGTGACATGTGAATGGGACCAACGTTGAAATTTTTTCAAACTGTATCTGTATGCATTGTAATTTGACGTGGATAGAATATTCTCATGCCTTATCTATATGGGAGGCTTTATGGATTAAAATTTCACTTACACACCCACTTAGTTCCATCATCAGATCATCATGGAAACCATAAACCCTATTTTTCATATGTTCTAGTAGATATGTTAATGATTCCAAATTTCATATTTGTATTTGACTCAAGGTCTAGCTAGCTTGCAAAGTATAAAATTTTAATTTGAAGTTGATAAAAAAAATATGAAATGAATCCAAACATCATTTGATATCGTCGCAAGAGAGACAAATGTAAATAATCTTGTGACGAATTAGCTATACTATGGACGAAAAAAGTTCGTCGATAGTATAGCTAATTCGTCACAAGAATATTATGTCTAATTTGAATGGTGTTACATGGTTTGCAAGGAGTGTAGGGATTATATTATGGTTAAATGTGTCTATAATAACAATCTCTATGCCAATCCTTAAAATGGATAGTACCATATCTTGTTCATAAGGAAAATATTCTTTGTATGTTTCCTTTGTGGTGGCTCAAGCCCTCAGTACACATGATGCCTGGAAATGAAATGTAACAATTTGATTATTGAATGATATTTTTATGTCACCCATGTTTAAGTATATCACTTAAGGTTCTTGGGTCCTATTTGAATCTTCTTAGAATTTAGATTCATTACATAGTCCTTGAAAAAATACAAAAGACTTATGTAGCAGATATTAATTTGGTCTTTGTGTGGGACATTTTATGCCATTAGTATGTTTTGTACAAAAATAATGGATGTTGGGGTCTAAAACATGGTCATGGAATGAGGAACAAGGAATAAGGAACAAGGAATGGGGAACGAGGAACAAAGAACAAGGAACGAAAATTGTACGAGGACTAGACACTGACAATAGTGACCCGTGAATGGGTCCAACGTTGAAATTTTTTCAAACAGTTTCTATATGCACTGAAATTTGTCATGGATAGACTATTCACATGAATTAAAAATATGGGAGGGTTTCTGGACTCAAATTTTACTAACACACCCACTTTATTCCATCATCAATTCATCATGTAAACCATAAACCTTAATTTTCTATCAAAGTATAGAATTTGGTTGACACAAGTT
Source organism: Picea mariana (assembly GCA_032191745.1). NCBI lineage: Eukaryota > Viridiplantae > Streptophyta > Pinopsida > Pinales > Pinaceae > Picea > Picea mariana. The sequence continues at coordinate 4,753 of JASDQU010279262.1, forward strand.
TTAAGTTTTTGTCAGTATTTCTTCATTTTTCCTTTAGGTTCTACATTAATGTATATACAGTGTATCTGTGTCATATTTTTGATGAAAAATACATTTTTTTGTTTATTTCTTAATCAACACCATAAAAATACTAGAGGTGGGAAACAATGACATGTGAATGGGGCCAACGTTGAATTTTTTTCAAACTATATTTGTATGCATTGAAATTTGATGTGGATAGACCATTAACATGAATTAACTATAAGGGAGGGTTTTTGGACTCAAATTTCACTCACAGATCGACTTTATACCATCATCATATGATCATGGAAACCATAAACCTTATTTTTCATATGTTCTAGTAGATATGTTAATGATTCCAAATTTCATATTTGTATTTGAATCAAAGTTCATCTAGCATGGAAAGTATCAAATTTTAATTTGAAGTTGATAAACCAAATATGAAATGAATCAAAGAATCATTTGATATCGTCACAACATAGACAAATGTTAATAATCTTGCGACGAATTAGCTATACTACTGATGAAAAAAGTTCATCGATAGTATCGCTAATACGTCACAAGAATATTGTGTCTAATTTGAATGGTGTTACATGGTTTTCAAGGAGTTTAGGGATTATATTATGGTGCAATTTATTTTATTCTATAATAACAATCTCTATGCCAAACCTCAAAATGGATAGTACCATATCTTGTTCATAAGACAAATATTCTTTGTATGTTTCCTTTGTGGTGGCTCAAGCCCTCAATACACATGATGCCTACCAATGAAATGCAACAATTTGACTATTGAATGATATTTTTATGTAATCCATGGTTAAGGAAAGAACTTAAGGTTCTTAGGTCCTATTTGAATCTTCTTAGAATTGATATTTATTACATAGTCCTTGAAAAATGACAAAAGACTTATGTAGCGGATATTAATTTTTTCTTTGTGTGAGACATATTATGCCATTAGCATGTTTTGTACAAAAACAATGGATATTGAGGAATACACCATGGTAAAGTAATGAGGAACAAGGAATGAGGAATGAGGAACATAAAACAAGGAACGAAAATTGTACGAGGACTAGACGCCGACAACAGTGACCTGTGAATGGGTCCAACGTTGAATTTTTTTCAAACAGTTTCTGTATGCACTAAACTTTGTCATGGATAGACTATTCACATGTATTAACAATATGGGAGGGTTTCTGGACTCAAATTCGACTGACACACCCACTTTCTTCCATCATCAATTCATCATGTAAACCATAGACCCTAATTTTCTTTCAAAGTACACAGTTTGGTTGACGCAAGTTTTACGTTTTCATCAGTATTTCTTGATTTTTATTTTAGGTTCTACATTAATGTACATAAAATGTATCTATTTCATAGTTGTGATGAAAAATCCCTCTTTTTCATTGATTTCTTAATCAACACCATAAAAATACTAGAGGTGGGCAACACTGACATGTGAATGGGGCCAACGTTGAAATGTTTTCAAACTATATCTGTATGCATTAAAATTTGACGTGGATAGAATATTCGCATGCCTTAACGATATGGGAGGATTTCTGGACTCAAATTTCACTCACACACCCACTTTCTTCCATCATCGTATCATCATGGAAACCATAAACCCTATTTTTCATATGTTCTAGTAGATATGTTAATGATTCCAAATTTCATATTTGTATTTGATTTCAAAGTATCAAATTTTAATTTCAAGTTTATAAACCAAATATGAAATGAATCCAAGAATCATTTTATATCTTTGCAAGAGAGATGAATGTAAATAATCTTGCGACGAATTGGCTATACTATTGACAAAAAAAGTTCGTCGATAGTATAGCTAATTCACCGCAAGAATATTGTGTCTAATTTGAATGGTGTTACATGGTTTTCAAGGAGTGTAGGGATTATATTATGGTACAATTTAGTTTATTCTATAAGAAAAATTTCTATGCCAAACATCAAAATGAGTAGTACCATATATTTTTCATAAGACAAATATTCTTTGTAAGTTTCCTTTGTGGTGGCTCAAGCCCTCAGTACACATGATGCCTGAGAATGAAATGTAACAATTTGAGTATTGAATGATAGTGTTATTTCACCCATGGTTAAGGAAATAACTTAAGGTTCTTAATTCCTATTTGAATTTTCTTAGAATTGAGATTTGTTACATAGTCCTTGAAAAAAGAAAAAAGACTTATGTAGTGGATATTAATTTAGTCTTTGCGTGGGACCTTTTATGCCATTAGTATGTTTTCTACAAAAATAATGGATCTTGGGGACTACACCATGTTCAAGGAATAAGGAAAAGGGAACAAGGAACGAGGAACACAGAACAAGGAATGGAAATTGTTGGAGGACTAGACACTGACAATAGTCTCCTGTGAATGGGTCCAACTTTGAAATTTTTTCAAACAATTTCTGTATGCACTGGAATTTGTCATGGATAGACTATTCGCATGCCTTAACGATATGGGAGGTTTTATGGACTCAAATTTAACTGACACACCCACTTTCTTCCATCATCAATTCATCATGTAAACCATAAACCCTAATTTTCTTTCAAAGTACACAATTTAGTTGACGCAAGTTTTAAGTTTTTGTCAATATTTCTTCATTTTTCTTTTAGGTTCTACATTAATGTATATACAATGTATCTGTTTCATATTTGTGATGAAAAATCCCTCTTTTTCGTTGATTTCTTAATCAACACCATAAAAATACTAGAGGCGGGCAACAATGACATGTGAATGGGGCCAACATTGAAATTTTTTCAAACGGTATCTGTATTTATTGAAATTTGACCTGGACAGACTATTCACATCCCTTAATGATATGGGAGGGTTTCTGGACTCAAATTTCACTCACACACCCACTTTCTTCCATCATCATATCATCATGGAAACCATAAACCCTATTTTTCATATGTTCTAGTAGATATGTTAATGATTCCAAATTTCATATTTGTATTTGACTCAAGTTCCAGCTAGATTGCAAAGTATTAAATTTTAATTTGAATTTGATAAACCAAATATTAAATGAATCCAACAATCATTTTATATCGTCACAATACAAACAAATGTAAATAATCTTGCGACGAATTAGCTATACTATCGACGAAAAAAGTTTGTTGATAGTATAGCTAATTCATTGCATGAATATTGTGTCTAATTTTAATGGTGTTACATGTTTTGCAAGGAGTGTAGGGATTATATTATGGTGCAATGTAGTGTAGTCTATAAGAACAATCTCTATGCCAGACCTCAAAATGGATAGCACCATATATTGTCCATAAGACAAATATTCCTTTTATGGTTACTTTGTGGTGGCTCAAGCCCTCAGTACACATGATGCCTGACAATGAAATGTAACAATTTTACTATTGAATGATATTTTTATGTCACCCATGGTTAAGGAAATAACGTAAGGTGCTTAGGTCCTATTTGAATCTTCTTAGAATTGAGATTCATTACATATTCATTGAAAAAAGACAAAAGAATTATGTAGCATATATTAATTTGGTCTTTATGTGGGACATTTTATGCCATTAGTATGTTTTGTAAAAAAATAATGGATCTTGGGGACTACACCATGTTTAAGGAACAAGGAACAAGGAACAAGGAACAAGGTGTTAGCACTTCGTAATTTCTCAAGCTGGAGGAGAAATTGACAGAGGTAACCACAAAACCACTTGGAGTCAAGGATCTATCCCTCCAAGACTCAGAGAGAGCTCTCTCTTTCTAATATAACTTTGTTTGAAAGGGATGTTAGGAGAGCTATGTGGAAAAAAGGTTTGTTTTTGAATTTTTTGGTTGAGACAACAAAAGAGGGCCATTGGGAAAAATGAATTCAAAGGTTAAAGATGATTTGATGAATGAATAACATAGATATATGTAACCAGGAAAGACAATCACATCAGTGGATCCTTATAATTTGTGATATGGAAAGAGGAAAAGATCAGGGGTCATTTCAAATGTAGAGCAAAGCTTATCTGAATTCTACATTCAATTTTAAGAAGAAAACATAAACATTGTTTTAAGCTAGATTAGGGTGTCCAAGACAAATCCTGAGCATAGTATTCTTATAAGAAACGAGAAAAGAAAACAATATAAGAAACAAGAGAATCCCAATTCACATCAAGAAAAACTTCACCACAGAATCGGGACAAAAGAATCTGGAAACACAATGCCTTTATAGTCATCCAAAAGTCACTTACAACTTGTTGAACATCTTTACAATAGATAGTGATGTTTCTAAACTATCCTCCCATCAGGTCCAACCAAGTAGAGCCCCCTCCTTCCTTTGAAAGAATAGGATTTATAGCCTTTACATCAAAACCTAAGATCCTATCAAAGAGGATCTGAAATACTAAAAATAGTACATAATCAAACAGTTTCAAAAAAGTAGGATCAAGTCCTATCTTAAGTGGTCAAGCCCTTATCATAGTCTGGTAGTCATTAGCAATCTTCGACATCTTCAATGGTCTTTCGGGTGATGACAAGGCAACTCGAGATCCTTTTCTGGAACCTGGGAAAATCTTCAACCAAAAATAAGATAAATTTTGAGCCTTTTATCCTTTGTATTTTCCACTAAACCGTGAAAAAAAGGATGATCTTTATCCATTTTAAAGTTATAATTCATTTGAAACATTCCTTGAATGATTTGGCAGCAAAAATATTCGATCTGGGAAAAAATACTAACATTCTTCTTGTGTTTGTGCTTTCGACAGCTTACCTGTATGAAACAGAGTAGGATAAGCTTCCGAAAGTCTTGGGATTCACCATCTAACAATGCCTTTTCAAACTCGACTAAGCTGCTGAAACTGCAGGTCCTTGAAATCGTTTCCAAAATTGCAAAAATGAAATTTCTTCGATCTGTCTACCCTTCAGGATCTTCATTGAGGTTTACAACAACTTCTGCTAGAGATTATAGATGAGGATGTGTTCTTGGCTTAGGATATTTAAGCATTAGTTTGATCCTTAAGCATCTAACCATTTTATGCATATTATGATTCTCCTTGAGAAATTTCTTATTCTTCTTCTACTCCTTTACATGCATTTTAGCTAACCTTTCAAAACAATCTCTTACCTTGTTTGATGTATTCTGCAGGGTTTGATTTACTTATTTTATATTCCTTTCTAACAACTTGATCTCTTCTATCTCCTTCTTCAACTTTTGAATATTAAATCTTTGTTGATCTTATTCTTTATTGATGTCTCAGGTACTTCAAAGACTAGAGCTTCAACCTCAATTTCCCCTCTCTCCTCCATAGGTAGTTCAGACTCAAAATCTAAGTATGGAAAATTTAGAATGTTCCTATTAGCAACACTACTTTGTCCCTCAATTCCTTGATCAAAATCAAGTTTCTTTTTGTCTTCTTGAAACTGGATGAAGGAGTTGGCTCTTTTGTATGAACTAGTGACAAATCCCTTCTCTTTCTCTTATTGCTCTTTGGTGTAGATGAGTTATTTGTAGGTGTCTTCTTAACCTTATGCTGGATCTCTTGCTCAAATTATCCCCAAAATAGGAGATAATCCCATGTCTTCTCTCTTCTTTGGAGTTCCTCCATCACTATAAGATTTATGAGGCCTTGATGGAAAATCCTACTGTGCACATTATCAGGGTTATATTGAACTTGGTGTGACATCTTAGTCAAGTTGCTATGAAGGTAATGGGATAGATTTAGAGGACACTTGCCTATAAAATGATTCATTGGTTTGAAGTGATAGAGCATGAATCTAACAAATCTACCTTCACAAGTAATGTACACTTGAATTGCCTTAAGAAAATGCCACCATTTATCCTCCAGGTAAGACCTGGGAACATCCTTCTGCCAAATAATGCTTTGAAATTCAGGCTTAAGGTAAGGCTTGAACTCAATATCCTTAGTGACAGTTGTTTTAAACCATATCTCACCTTTCCTAGGCATCTCTATTGTTTTTGCAACACTTTCTTCATCAATTTTCATTACCATTGGACCCAAGGTTAATTTTGCTCCATCAAATATTTTAACAAAGGCTTCAACAACACCTTGGTGATACCCCTGCAATTTCTCACAATACCTATAGCAGCCTGCCTCTTTGAACATCTAGAAAATCTCATGATTTGAATCCTGATATAATACATCATTCAATTCCTTCCTGAGAAAATTTCCTCCACTGGCCATTTGCAAAAAATGTTAATACCCACAAACAACAAAATCAGGTTGGAGTGGAAGAAAAACGTTGATGTAGGGCGAAATGGAAGTCCTATGTAGGAAAATGTATGAGGTAGACCAGTGGTTTGAATAGAAACCTTTTAAATGAACACTTTGCAGACAAGAAACTACAATGCTCATTCAAGACAGAGAGTTCCATATGGTTTGTTGGGCGAATTTGATATTGGAAAATGATTTTTGACGATGGAAGAGTCCCAAAATGATAGTAAGGATTTTGGATCTGACAGCTTATGGTTTAATGATTTTTTAAAACATCAATTAAAATCATACGAAAAATGCCCAGATCATGACAAATGATTTTTATAGACAATTTTGGTAGAATTTAATATCATCATGACCTGTGTAATGATGTCTCTTTGAGAACTTGATGGGAAAGTCTAACCGCTAGTAGACTCTGCACTTTCGATAGCTAACTGAGAGTTGTGCCTGCCTTTTTAACTGCCGAAACTAGGAAGTTTTGGTAGCTTACAACACAAAAAAAATTGACCCTTAGCTGTCGAAAGCTATTTATTTGACCTTTCATATTCAAAATTTCAAACCATCACTTGCCAACTTTGGATATACCTAGACACCTCTTTGAAACATAAGATACACCACTGGACCATTACTCTTGAGCTTCTTATCACAAAGACATTCTCAAAATGATCAGAGAAAATTTTCCAAATAGGTAACTGGAGACCGAATGATTATATCACAGGATCCTAACACAAGGAACAAGGAACAAGGAATGAGGAACATAGAACAAGGAACAAGGAATGGAAATTGTACGAGGACTAGATACTAACAACAGTGACCTGTGAATGGGGCCAACGTTGAAAATTTTTCAAACAGTTTCTGTATGCACTAAAATATGTCATGGATAGACTATTCACATGCCTTAACGTTATGAGAGGGTTTCTAGACTCAAATTTGATCGACACACCCACTTTCTTCCATCATCAATTCATCATGTAAACCTTAAACCCTAATTTTCTTTCAAAGTACATAATTTGGTTGACACAAGTTTTATGCTTTCATCAGCCTTTCTTCATTTTTCTTTCAGGTTCTACATTAATGTATATACAATGTATCTGTTTCATAGTTGTGATGAAAAATCCCTCTTTTTCATTGATTTCTTAATCAACACCATAAAAATACTAGAGGTGGGCAATAGTGACATGTGAATGGGGCCATCGTTGAATGTTTTTCAAACTGTATCTGTATGCATTGAAATTTGACCTGGATAGACTATTCACATGCCTTAATGATATGGGAGGGTTTCCAGACTCAAATTTCACTCACACACACACTTTCTTCCATCATCATATCATAATGGAAACCATAAAACCTATTTTTCATATGTTCTAGTAGATATGTTAATGATTCCAAATTTTATATTTGTATTTGACTCAAGGTCCAACTATCTTACAAAGTATCAAATTTTAATTTGAAGTTGATAAACCAAATATGAAATGAATCCAAGCATCATTTGATATCGTTGCAAGAGAGATGAATGTAAATAATCTTTGTCGGTAGAGTTTAGGTTCCTCCTACTTGGACTACATATAGACATCAACTCTGCTTCAAACTCCTTGCCATATGTGCATTGGAAAATCAACAAGGATTTAGATCCTAGAGTCTAAGTAGGAGATTCAATTTGAAAAAACAAGGGTTTCTACAAAAGGAACTAGTCATAAAAATCCAAGGCTAAATTCTCAAGATAATGCTCTAGCATAAGCGTACCAGAATGGTTGGTTTCATTTCTCCAAAAAATTGAACCCAATTTATACTATCACAAGTTGGTTAAGTTGTTGGAAATAACAATAAGAGTGGGGCTTTTTATATCTCCTGGATTTCCAAATTTTGATCCTAACTCTATGTCAATTACTAGAATGACACTTTGGGTACACCTCCCAAATTTTCCATTTCATTCTTGGTAGATATCAATTTTTGAGGATATTGATAATACTTTGGGCAGTTACATAAAAGAAATTTTGGATATTTATAATGATATTGTGTATATACACTCCATTTACATGATATTTATCCCCATGCACGAGCTCATTCTTCAAGGGAAAAATGAACCAAATCCAAATAAAAAAATTGGAATTTTCCTAAGCAACCAATGTGAGATGATGAATTTTCTCTTGCTAAGGAAAATCAACAACCATTGACTTAAACAAAATTTGATATAGTCTTCCTAGAAGAGTTGATTGGGGAAACTTGTCCTCCCTTGAAGGATGGAGTAGAGGCCAAATTTCAAACAAGATAACAAAGAAATTAACAAATTTCAAATTGCATAATGAGCCCACGCCCATTCAAAAACAACAACACTATAGCAACATTCACCGATGATCTCGCACCCATCTACTAGTAGAGAGAAACCCCCAAAACCCCTTCATTCCCATCTACTAGCATAGTGGAACCCCTCAATACCAGGCCATTCGAGCTTAGCAAGAGGGAGGCCGAGAGTGAGAAGGAGGAGAGAACCCCCGTGCGGTGGAGGGAAACCCCTGAAAATGTTCCATTTTAGCCCACGAGAGGGAGGAGAGTGTTAAGCCCTAATATTGGCTCATTACCCCTTAATTGGGGCATATTATATTAGTAATGTTATTTTATTTATGTTGGCTTTAGGCCATTAGTTGTAATTATACCTCCTAGTCACCTATATATACCAAGGGACATTTTCATTTTGAATCATCTTGTTCTTGAACATTTAAGTGGGGTAAAAGGAGGTTTCCCCCTCGAAGAGGCTTATTATCTGAAATTATCTCTTTTTCAAGGCGTTGAGTACATTTTCTGATGTTTTTCTATGCTATATTGATATTTGGTTCTTAACATATGGTATCAGAGCTCAAGGTCTTGGGGTTTCACTGCTACATCTGAGACACCTTGGAATTTTTGATATAACTTTTTTTATACAACATTTCATAAGGAATGGCTTGTAGAATATTTATTAGACAGATCAAGGTACGTTGGGTTCAAAATTCATCTCCTGAGGCCTTATAATTTCGGAGATACAGTCTATACAAGATAGGGTTCTGGAATCATCCTGAAATGAGTCATTGTGGAATTTTCTCTATAAAAATGTTTCTGTAACGTTTTAGACTCTGAAATCTAGAGGATATTTACAAAACTTAGTAAAGTATATGTGGTAAAAATTTTAGCTTCTGGGTCATCTTAAATTTGTATATACACCCTGTGTAAGATAGGGTATCAAACTAGTCCTATTGACTAGTCTCAAGAAGGTGTTCCAGGTAAAACAATCATAAATTATTCATAGAGTATCCAAATTGAGTGGGACAAGTTTCATTGGATTTTGGAAAGTCTGTAGTATTTTTGGTGCGAGTTTCAGAATTTTATATCAATCATTTTTTGTGGGGCACGCTATACAAGTGAGATATCCTATAAATGCCAAAAATCGACAAGTTGTGGTGAAGTTACCGTAAATTTCACTTGGCATATCCAAGTTTGATCAAACCTATGGCATTGCAGAGAAGAAATATTAGAGAACTACATAAAATAAAGTTTCATACCTATAAGGGAAGAAACATGGGAGATACAATAGAAGAAAGATTGTCTAGTAGAACCACCTCAAAATCAAGGTTCAAAAGTGATACTTGGCAAACATGCCACCCAAAAAGGGAACTTCTACACCAAATAAGCCTCCAGACAATCCTACTTGGACTTTGATGAAGGTGAAGAAATGCATAGGGACATAAATGATTTACAAAAGAAGATAGTAACAAAAGATGAACTACAAGAGATGATGGAGGGTTTAAAAGGGGAGATCATGGAAGTATTGAAAAAATTTGTAACAGAGAAGACACCTGAAAGTGAAAATGCATCCCATGAAATTAATGATGAGGACA
>JASDQU010279264.1:0-11607 GCA_032191745.1 Picea mariana
CTTTGAAAAATAACTAAATCTAGTCAAAAACTCCCTTTTGATTTTATTTTCCAAAAATAGCTTTCAGATCTTGATTAAATAATTCATAATTGACTTGATGAAGAAGAATTTGTCGCCTGTTAACCTGAAAATCCTAAATCTGGGCAATATTTTGAGTAATCTGCTAAAAATAGCTTTCGGTGGTTAAGCGTATTGAGTTTTAAATGCCTTATCCACCGAAAGTGCCTTTTTTATAACTCATCAAATTCAGTCCAATCCTTCAAATAGGGATTGAAGTGCTCAACAAGAACTTCCATGACTGCTTGCTCCCCATAGGTCAAATATGGCAAAATGTATGCCACCATCTCATTGTTATGTTGCTGTTTGTTAGACATTTTGAGACTAGAAGGGTGACTCAGTCTCTCTAAAAAACATCAAAACTACTTTTGCAGCTTGCTCACTGGCAGGATTACAAGATCATTTGATATGGTTAATGCACTATCTGTGATCCCAATGTCACTTTCGTTATCTTCCATAACTAGAATTTCAACAATCAGGAGAATGCCTTTAGCAAGTTCAACAACATCTACAGAAAATTCCCTCCTGGCTGTCTCCAAGAGCAATGCCAATGCACTTAGGCACAGTAATGCTTGTCAATGATCTCGAATATTGCAGCAATATAAGAGAAGCTTGAGCACTAAAACCCAGTTCTTCCTGATTAGATTTTAATTCATCATCCCTCAAGTTTTGAACCATGATTTGAATAAGATTTAAACCAACACATTCTGTCATTGCACCAGCAATTGCAAATTCAACTTCTGGATCCTGGGTTTCCTCTCTATCCTCCTCCAATTCTTTAGTCATAGGATTTGTGGCTTCTCCATCTAGTCCCTGAATTTCTTCCTCTTTTAGAGATGGTAAATGACATTTGTATACCTTTTCTTCTCTTCATTTTCCAAAAGTGGTTGATTAGATAGATTTGATAATTCATTAATAAATCTTTAGAAGAGGTTTCAATTCATTCTCATGCAAAAATTTACGATCTGGGCGAAAATTGTAACATTCTGGCCATGACAGGCTTTCACCATCTTATTTACCAACAAATCCGCTCCTAAGCTGGTGAAAGGCGGCGCTTTCACCAACTAACTAGCAAAATTTTCGGCGAATTAGCTGGTGAAAAGAGCAGATTTTTCAAAATCAAATTTCTTTGTCATAGAAAATCTGTTTTTCATGCCTGAATAGTCGATCGACATCTAGAAATCCTAAGCTTTCCAATGGTGTTTTCAAATCTTCATTTGGGGCTCGAAAAGGAATTGAAAAGTTCCCTGCAAGTTTAAGAACCATTCTTTCAAAAATTCTAGTGCATTTTTTATCGCTAACAGGAAGGACAGACTGTCCAATTCTTTTCTTAGTAAAGGCCCACTGCGTCTCCTTGCCATCTGCAACCCAAAATACCAAAAGATTCTGCACATACAGCACAACAAATTTCTATTCGGGCTGAGGTCTTGCGCTGGTGAAAGAACTCGGCTCTGTCTTTCAACATTAGATATTTAACAAACATTCATGAACGATGCGTATTGGGGAAGTGACGAACCGATTTGATGTTGTCAGCCAGATAGTACAGCTCCCATCCTTGCGATAATGGATTCGGATTTTCCATTTCCGACGCCATGAGTGTGAAGCATGCATCACTGAACAAGATCCGCTTTGTAATCCTATTTCGGCGTGCAAACCAGAGTTTCCATCATTACCCAGCTTTACCGGCGCATCCTTCTTAATTTGCATGATGTGGGTTGATCGTATCATCATTTGATTTTCAAAACGTGGATAAAATGCACGTGATTCCCGCTTTCACCAGCTAATAGCCCGTGGAAAACGCTCCTTGGCTGTTGAAAACTGCCATTTTCACCAGCGCACAATCCCGTGAGAAATGCTCCTTAGCTGTTGAAAGTCATCACTTTCACTAGCGCACAACCCGTGAGAATGCTTCTTTGGATGTTTGAAAATTTTCTCTTTCACCAGTTAACAACCTTTGAGAAATGCTCCTTAGCTGTTGAAAGTGACCACTTTCACCAGCTAACCATCATCTTTTAAACATGCGTTAGCTATTGAAAGCATTTTATGAAAATTTTAAAGAGAAGACCTTTATAGGTCATCTTATTTCTAAGAAAAAAATCAAAACCTAAGTCTTGCAGCTAGAAAAACTCAAAACTAAATTTGAGAAAACTACCAATAGCCATGCTATCCACCACAAAATGCGACCATAGGGACGGGTTCATTTTGGGAGCTAACAGAGGACATAGGCATGATTGGGGAGAAATGGTCACAGAGATGCAGAGGACAGAGGCATGGTTCCAGGGGGAGAATGAGTGATATGAATTCAGTATTGCATCTGATTGTTGCCATCAATTCCAAAGGGGGAGATTGTTGATTAAGGTTGGTTTTCATTGATGTCAACGCTTGAATAAAGCCATGTAGCACAAAGGTTTGGGTAATGGAACCGAGTTTTTTTTATGTAATGATGACTCATTATTGTCTTGTCATGGTTGATAATAAGTAAATATAGATGAACTCCAAAGTGGTCCCCTTATGGGAAGACGCTTTATGGAGTGAAAGAACCCATGATTAATTGTGGAATAATGAGATGAAGAATAGTGAATTTTTCCGTGAAACCATCCTATATTCATATTTCTTGTCACACCATTTTTGGTGGTATGTTTAACGTCACATAACTCCTCGCAGTTAGAGAATTATGGCCATGACAAGTTGGAGAACCCAAGTTTGGGCAATGAACCCAAGTTTGTTTGATGGATATAACAGTATGAGTTTTGATATATTTTCAAGTAATACTATTCTATATGGATAGTACATGTCATTCCATTTTTGTTGGTATGTGGAACATCACATAAATCCTCACGGTTTGAGAGTTATGGCCTTACGAAGTTGGAGGACCCTCTTATGTCATCTAGAAGCCCCAANAGAGATTTTAGAAGGTAAATAATAAAGTGAAGTGATGAGTGTACTATAATTCAAAGTGAATACAAAATAAATTATTTAAATAATAAATTTAATGGATAAATTAGAAGTGGGTTAACCCTAAAATAAGGAAAGTGGGCAAAGTGTCATAGAAGATGTTTATAAGGAAGCTACTTGGAGAGTACAAATAAGAGGCAAGGCTCTCTCATTTAACACACACTTGAGAATATTGAATACCTATAGGTATCTGAGGTAACCAAAGGATATATAAGACAAATTTCTGAGGAAAGGTGAAGAAAAGAAGGCCGGAATTCAAGGAAGGATAAAAAAAAATTATGATGCTTTCTAAGGTATGTTATTTACAGGTCATCTCACCATTTTCACAATAAAAATTTTTATCGAATGATTCAGACTGTGACCTTGATATGAAATTGAGGAAACATATCCAATTATCTTTGGTAAAAAAATTCAACTTGTGAGGGTCATTTTATTTTTTTATTTACACTCCATGGAAAATAGGGTTTGTGGCTAGTCCTGAAACTAGTCAAAAATAGGTGTTTCGGGTAAAAACATCATAACTTCTTCATAACAGATCCAAATTAAGGAAGACCAAATGTGTTGGTTATAGGACATTCTTTAGTATGTTTTTTAATAGTTTCCAATATATTCAACAAATATTCCATGTGGGGTACCCTCTACCAGGTCGCTCTCTAGAATAAGCTAGAATTCAGCAAGGTATGTCATTTTTTCTATAAATCATTTTCTTATAGGTTCAAAGTACTGAAACCTAGAGGAATTTCATTAAACACATTGAATAACATTGTGTATTAGTTTCAAATATTTATTCATTACAGGTACAAAGTTATGATCATTTCAAGTTAGGGTTGTTGACTAATCCAAAGCTAGTCATGTGAGACTAAAGAAAAGTTTGATGAAGATGCTAGTCTCTTGTTGTCAAAGTTCAGGAAGGTTTCCAGGTATGCGATCATATACACTAGGTCTATTACAGAGTTACAAATCATATTTGGATGATGAAATTGATGAGGGATTTTGGTTAAGGTACATGTTGGGTACATGGTTGAGACAAGTAGTTGATGAGTTGGCACATACATGAGGTGTATAGTTGATGATGTTGGTAGATATTGATAAGTCATAGTTGATGAGTACTTGACACATGATTGGTACATACTTGGTACATGGTTGGATGCACTTGTTTATGGTACAGGTTGATTACAAGTTGTTTGGTACAAGTTGGTTCATGGTTGATGCACTTGTTTATGGTACAGGTTGATTATAGGTTGAGGTACAGGTTGATGCATGGTTCAGGTTTATTTGTACAGGTTTACAGTGGTATATCTCATAGTGATAGTGTGACATTGGTTCCATCATTCTACTTCTACTTCAGGGTGGTTGGACGGGGCAAGGAAAGGTGGTTGTAGCCACCTTCCGGTTGTAGCCAGAGAACATAGGGGGTTGTAGCCAGAGAATTGAGGAGTTTTATCTTTCCTTGGGTTGTAGCCTGAGAAACTAGGGGGTTGGAGACTCCTTCCAATTACAATTGAAAAACAAAGGAAGTTGGTGCTTCCAATGAATGTAATTATTCAAGACATATAAGATAAAGCATTCTGTGGTTTTCTCCCACTTTGGGTTTCCATGTAAAATATTGGTGTATTGTGTATGTGTACGATTTTTCATTTGTTCATTTCTTATTTACTCTGCAGATATTGGATGATAATGATACATTGATATAACACTTGGATTATATGGTTAAAAGGGATTAAATTGCTTTATTACTGATTCACCCACCCTCTCAGTAATCTAAGATTAACTACGTGGAGTAAGTCATTAATATATGACCCATATCCATGAGTATTAGTCACAACTGATCAGTTAAGCACGCTTGAGCCATAAGTCCTGGTTACCGGGTGCAATCCCTAGAAGTGATGATTGATGTTATGTGATTCATTTCATTGGTTTCAATCCCACTTCTTCACCCCTGTGAGCATCACCTGATGTAATGAGTGCTAAGTGGACTATTCAAATCATGAAAATTATTGGTCAGTTGCAACTAATACTCATGGATATGGGTCGTATATTAATGACTTACTCTACGCAGTTAATCCTGAAAATGATATCTAATATGTTGCACTGTGGAATCCCATCTATGCTTAAATAATAAGAGTAAAGAGAGATCTTAATGGATAGTTCATAAGGCACAATACTTTCTAAGGTTTTGCAAATGGGGTAGCAAGATAAGTGGGATTAATTGTGGAGAGAAATCCACAGTTAAGTGTGCTTGAGCCAGAGGCATATTGATATGGGTGACCACCTAGGAAGTCCTGGTTATCGGGTGCAAGCCCCAGAAGTGATGATTGATGCTATGTGATTCATTTCGTTGGTTTCAATCCCACTTCTTCACCCATGTGTGCATCACCTGATGCAATGAGTGCTAAGTGGACTATAAAATAATGATAATTATTGGTCGGTTGCGACTAATACTCATGGATATGGGTCATAGATTAATGAGTTACTCTACATAGTTAATACCAAAAATGATATCTAATATGTTGCACTGTGGAAGCCCCTCTATGCTTAAATAATAAGAGCGAGGGGAGCTCTTAATTGATAGTTCACAAGTAATAATATTTTCTAAGGTTTTGCAAATGGGGTAGCAAGCTAAGTGGGCTTGATTGTGGCGAAAAATCCATAGTTAAGTGCGCTTGAGCTAGAGACATATTGAGATGGGTGACGACCTAGGAATTCCTGGATATCTGGTGCAAGCCCCAAAAGTGATGATTGATGCTATGAAATTCATTTCGTTGGTTTCAATCCCACTTATTTACCCCTATGAGCATCACCCGATGCAGTGAGTGCTAAGTGGACTATTCAAATCATGAGAATTATTGGTCAATTATGACTAATAATCATGGATATGGGTCATATATTAATGACATACTCTACACAGTTAATCCAAAAAATGATATCTAATATGTTGCATAGCGGAAGCCCCTCTATGCTTAAATAATAAGAGTGAAGGGAGATCTTAATGGATAGTTCATAAGGCACAATACTTGCTAAGATTTTGCAAATGGGGTAGCAAGCTAAGTGGGCTTGATTGTGGGGAAAAATCCACAATTAAGAGTGCTTGAGCCAGAGGAATCTTGAGATGGGTGACCACGTAGGAAGTCCTGGTTATGGGGGTGCAAGCCCCAAAAGTGATGATTTATTCTATGTGATTCATTTCGTTGGTTTCAACACCAATTCTTCACCCCTGTGAGCATCACCCAATGTAATGAGTGCTAAGTGGACTATTCAAATCATGAGAATTTTTGGTCAGTTGCAAATAATACTCATGGATATGGGTCATATCTTATTGACTTACTCTATGTAGTTAATCCGAAAAATGATATCTTGTTCCTTTAATGTTTAAGGTTCATAGGCTCTCTGCATTCCATCTACAAAATACAAACATTTTTTGGACCTCTTTTCATCTTTTATGTTTTATGCTCTATCCATATTTCATGATCAATCTTTTTATTGCATGCCTAGATAGATTTGTCACATTACACTACTGCCACCTACTCTGGTTTCCAATTGTTTGGCGGATCAAGTGGTGGTTTTTCCTTTTTGTCTACTAGAACAATAGGGTACCACCTGTTTCGGTTTCTACTAGTCGGCGGAATAGGTGACAGGACCAAGAACTTGAATTGATATGTACAGTGACAACTTTTATTTTGAGAAATTAAACCTTTTTTATTTACAAAAACAAACAATGATATAACCAAAACAATACCAGAATAACACCAGAAAGAGCACCTTGATTAATTATAGCAATGTTCACTTGCCTCTTCGAGGGGGAAACCTCCAACAGAGCATATCTCTATTACAATAATCTCCAAGACAACATTTCTCATACCCTCTACTCCTATTTATACTAAATCTATCTATCCAAAAAAACAATCTAGAGGAAGATCTTTCTAAAAGAGGAAGCTTCTATTAGGTCTTCTTACATTTGAATTATTCTTCCTTACTGCTAGGCCTTATTAATGTTTTCCTTTATTAAATGGAATTGTATTATTCTACCTATGTGAGGGGTTAGGGAGGTTAGGTCCCTAACATCTTTTGATTCCTAAGAAAACCCAAAATCTTGATTCGACCCCTGTACCCCCTATGGCCTTGCATGCAGAGAATGATTCACTCCCAAATATTTTTTTCTCTCAACCCTATGTAGTGTTGAATTTGAAAAAGGCACACCAACAATAAGAGGAGGATGAAGTAGAAGAAGAAAGAATCTCAAAGAAAACTAGGAGAAAACAAAAAAGGCCCTTTAATTCCCTAATTATGGTTTATATATACCTAATCATGTGTTGTAGAGCCATAATTAGGTCACAAATGTTCTTAATTAGGACATATGGATATCCATTAGGCCCTAAAGATACAATCAATCCTTGTAACTCCAAAAATAGGCCATGTAGTTCCACAATTAGGCCCTAAATATATGGATTAAGGGAACACTCCATGGTTTATATCCTTAAACTAGCACTTGGGACATAAGGGCCATCATTTTTCACCTACTCCTTCAAATTTGGATTGTATTCCACCCTTGGGAAAAAACATCCTTTCTACAAAGCATGTCTTATAGTTTAGGGCCTTGTATATGGCTTTAAAAACAAAACAAAAATTGTAAAGGCTTTAAAAACAAAATAAAAATTGTCTCCAAGTGTAAGCAACATTTAATAAAAACACATAATGGGATCACCATACCAACCAAGTTTTTAACATGTAACTTAAAATGGCCATGACCTCCTGAAGATTTTAGTCACCTTATAACTCCTAATAAATGTGCCCTAGTCTTTTCCTTATTTATACAATTTCCTTTTATAACTACCTCTCATTATCGAAACATGTGTTTATTTAAAATAAAGATGATGAAATTAAAGCACCATAACATCTAATAATATCATATATCATCATAGTGCCTCATAATATATAATGTTGTCCATGAAATATTTGAAAACAACCACATTGTAAATCTATCAACATATAGCTAGCCATTGAAAAATATAAAGTGGCCATAATTTTGTATATCTATTGCTAGAGAAAATACAAGTATATCAAATTGGTACCATATGCTACTAAAATTGATCAATAATTGGTTGTAATATAGCATCTACCACCAAAATTATAAAAATTGTGTTTACAAAAATGTTCATCATAACTATGAATAACAATGTAAGTCCCATACCATATAGAAATATAGAAATAGAGTCTCAAATTAAGAATAAGGAATCCTTGGAACATCTTCCAAAAAGCCAAAGAATATGCAATACATGGGGAAACATATTTTTCATCTGTATCAGAATTGGTAATTTGTTGTGTAACCTTAACATAGATTATCTAAGCCCAATAGAAAGAGTCACATTTTTCATTATGATGTGAAAACATAAGAAATAGAATGTGGGAATTTAGGGGAAACTTTCTACCCTTCCTTTGTACGAGAATCTAAGTTATATATTTATACCTCTGAGATAACACATATAGGTCATACATATCCTTTGTTGTGGACTCTCGTAGTGGTTTATTCTCCAAGAGTCTATTAATTCATATGCATAATAATTTTGACTTAAGAATCTCTTACATGCGAGGAAGCCAACATTGCTTTTGACTTAAGAATATCTTACGAGTCTATTTGGTATTAAGAATATCTTCACATGCAAGGAAGCCAACATTTCTCTCAATGCATATGTGGTTGAGTGTGTTTTGTACTTGCCTTGTTTTTTTCCCTAACGTTTTCTCTTTCGTTGTCAAAGGATTTCATGCTCCAATCAATAACCTCCCAAAGGTTTAAAACATTGGGAACTTAAGATGCTTATACAATACATGATTTCCATGAGACATCCTACTCCTTATAATCCTCTAGCATAGTATTATGGTTATAATAAATTGAAGACCGGTGATATTTTCACACTTGGGATGCCCTAGCACTAATAGTGTCCCCAATAGAAACACATTTTTATCTTCGAAGTATTTTCTACTATGCCATCAAAATAAGCATTTGAAAAAATTGCAACATTGGATATTTCTTGTGATACATGTCAAAGATTGAAGATTTGATTTTATCCATGCAACAACTAATTTACCACCCTTATATTAATTCAACATTTTGTGAGTTTTTTTAATTAATTTTATTGCTCATGAGCACTACTAGGTGTCATTTTTATAT
Source organism: Picea mariana (assembly GCA_032191745.1). Lineage (NCBI taxonomy): Eukaryota > Viridiplantae > Streptophyta > Pinopsida > Pinales > Pinaceae > Picea > Picea mariana. The sequence goes on from JASDQU010279264.1 coordinate 9,179, forward strand.
AGGTACGAGTCTTTTCATAATAGGGCCATCACATTCTCAAGTTGTACAAATGTTTCACTCTTATGTGTACTTGATCATGTTGGCTTCCCTTGGGATTCTAGGATGTTCCAATTGCTTGACATTTTACCATGTCTTCAAGATACAAGTGTTGACGTGATAAATGATAACACCTTAAGGAGAACACCTTCTTCCAGAGGTTTTTACATAATATCCATTTCTTGTGAAGGTTTTTTTTCCAATTTCCTAAGTACATGGATACTGTAACGTCACCTCAACTATTTTTTTTTTTAAATATGGCATCTTTAATCATTATTTCATTATTGTTATTGTTAAGATTATTGGTTGATGACGATATGAACAATACTACTCTTAATATTTTAATATTCACATGATAGGTAAAAAAGTCTTAAGAGACAAACCTGGTGGAAGCAATATTCACACCCCAAGGTAAAGTGCATTAATTTCAATTGATCAATAGCATGCTATCTAGAGCCTAATTGTTTATTATCTAACATTAAGGATACAATTTTTCCAATTACTTACCTTTGTTGTGACTTCTTTCAGGTTATGATTCTTGTTGGCATAGGGGAAGACCCAGGGTTCAATGCTACAACAATGCACCAACAAAACCCTAACTATTGGCCCTTTCGAAAACACCTGTAAAGAAAATGAAGTCTCACCCAAGGTAGAGGCAGGGGTGGTTGCAGGACTCAAGTGTCTGCAACCTTAGCTAGGACACAGATCTGTGATTATAACACTTTAATAAAGTACTTAGCACCTTCAGTTCCTTAATATGCAATCGTTATCTACTTCCTTGATAAAACAAAGCCTCACAATATTCACATTAACCTATTGTATCCAAGCACTTATCATAGGTAAACAGATTAGATTAAGCATTAAGCACAGCCATGTAGATCATATCTAACACTCCCACATATAATAAGCACAAATCAAGTAGATCTATCCAACTATATCAAATCACTTAGCAAAAGAAGACATAAACTCATTAAGACAAGCACAAAGCATCATAAAACAAGATTTACGTGGTTCACCCCCGCCCTGGGGCTACGTCCACCAACTCTTCTTCTTTATAGTCTTAGGTAAATTGGTTACAAGAACAGAGCCTCAAAACCGTTACTTTGCACAGGAAAAAAGATTTTTGCAGCTTGCTAGATCCCTCTTGCTTGCATTACAACACTAAGCCTCCTATTGTATCGCACAGGGACTTGCACAAAGCCTTGATCACACAAATACAAATCTTGGCACTTAGCCTACATCACATAGATATATCATCCACTACTTCTCTATATGGCCTAGACATCTATATATACATACAAAATAAGCCTAAACATGGGTAAACCCATGGGCCAACATCCCCTTCTCGTTGCATATTCCCAAAAACCCAAAAAGGGGGCCGAGATCTTGTGATCTTTGCTTCGTCTTGTGCTCCTCCTTCGACAGGATGTCGAAGTTTCAAAATAGGTCATCATGACCAAGAAATTCCCAAAACTTGGTCAAGGGCCAAATTTATACCTTTCCCTCGAGGGATCGAGCAATAGGAGGACGTGCACAAACAAGACAAGGTTAGAACGGATATGCCCTCATGAAGCCTTGAAACAACCGAATCAGAGAGAAGAAAAGGAAAACGACGAAAGCCTCTAACCTTCCAAACAATGCATCAAGGTCTCCTCGAGATCCATGGCACTAGTCCAATACCAGCATCAATGTGGTGTTGCCCATCAAAACAGCCCCTACGGCCACCTTAACCCGTAGACAAAAGAAGGTGAGAATGTCCCCCAACCCCACTCCATCCTCCTCCTTTCTCAACTTTCATTCCATGAAGCGAGTTCAACCGAGAACAAAGAGTTCTCCTGACATGGGCTCGAAACAACCACAACAAAAAGAAGAAGAGGGGACAGTGGACCCTCCAACCTTCCAAACAATGCATCAAGGTGTCCTCGGGATCCACAACACTAGTCCAATACTAGCATCAATGTGGTGTTGCTCACCGAAATGGCCCCCGCATCCACCTTAACCTGTAGACAAAAGAAGGTGAGAACGTCCCCCAACTCCACTCCCTCCTCCTTTCTCAACTTTCGGTCAATGAAGTGGGTTCAACCGATAAAAAAGAGAACTCCCGACATGGGCTCGAAACAACCACAACAAAAAGAAGAAGAGGGGACAGTGAGCCCTCCAGGCTTCCAAACAATGCATCAAGGTTTGCTCGAGATCCACGGCACTAGTCCAATACCAGCGTCAATGTGGTGCTTCCAACCGAAATGGCCTCTGCGGCCACCTTAACCCGTAGACAAAAGAAGATGAGAACATCCCCAACCACACTCCCTCTTTCTATCTCAATCTTCAGTCCACAAAGTGTGATCAGTCAAGAACAAAGGGCAATCTCGACGTGGGCTCAAAACAACCGCAAC
>JASDQU010279265.1:0-14830 GCA_032191745.1 Picea mariana
TCCTATGAATACATCAATCAAATCTGGAATATCTATTACCTTTATATCCAATCTTTGGAAGTTCTCAATGTGCTCGGTAACTTGACCCTTTTGCTTGAGATTTATCAATTGGCTAAAGAAGGTATTGTTCCTTGTATCCTCATAGTGTGCTATCATTTCTTCCGTGAAAATTGTCCAAGTGACAAGTGATTTGCAAGAACAAAGACATTGATACCATAAAAATTGATTGGGTTCTAAATATAAAGAAGAAATTTGTACCTTTTGTGTATGTGGCACATTATGTAGATCAAATAATTGCTCCATCTGAAGTATCCATGTGATTGGGTCCTTGCCATCAAACTTCCTCATATCGATCTTAGGAACATGGTTGGTCTTCAACCCAAAGTTTGAGTTTCTCCATTCTTGATTCACCTTCCTTGTGTCCTCATCATGAATTTCATGGGATACATTTTCACTTTCACGTGTCCTCTCTATTAGGAAATTTTTCAATCCTTCCATGATCTCCCCTTTTAAAGCATCCATCTTAGTATTTATTGCCTCAAACTTAGCTTCTATTGAATCCATCATCTCTTGTAGTTCATATTTTGTTACTATCTTCTTTTGTAAATCATTTATGTCCCTACGCATTTCTTCACCTTCATCAAGAGTCCAATTAGGATTTTATGGAGGCTTATTTGGTGTAGAAGTTCCCTTTTTTGGTGGCATGTTGGCCAAGTATCACTTTAAACCTTGATTTTGAGGTGGTTCTGCTAGACAATATTCCTTTTATTATATCTCCAAAATTTCGGCCCTTCTGAGTATGAACTTTTATTTTTTATAGGTCTCTGATATTTATTCTCTTCAATGCCACAGGTCTGATAAAAATTGGATGTGCCAAGTGGAATTTATGGTAACTTCCCCACAACTTGTTGATTTTTGGCCTTTCTAGGAGATCTCACTTGTATAGCGTGCCCCGCACAAAATAATTGATATAAAATTCTGAAAAATCATACCAGAACTACTACGGTCTGTCCACTATCCAATGCAACTAGTTTCACTCAATTTGGATACTCTAGGAATAATTTATGATTGTTTTACCCGGAACACCTTCTTGAGACTAGTCAATAGGACTAGTCAGATACCCTATCTTCCAAAGGATGTATCTACAAATTTACGATGATCCAGACGTTGAAATTGCTACCACAGATACCTTACTAATTTTTGAGAATATCCTGCGGATTTTGGGGTCTGAAACGTTACAGAACAAATTTTATAGCGAAAATTCTTCAATGACTCAATTCAGGATGATTCCAGAACCCTATCTTACAAAGGCTGTATATATGAAAGTATAAGGCCTCAGGAGCTGAATTTTTAACCCAACGTACCTTGATACATCTACTAAATATACTCTAAATCGTTGTAGAAAAAAAATTATAGCTAAAATTCCACAGTGTCTCAGATGTAGCAGTGAAACCCCAAGACCTTGAGCTTTGATACCATATGTTAAGAAACAAATATCAATATAGCATAGAAAAACCTCAGAATAAGTACTCAACGCCTTGAAAAAGAGATAATTTTAGATAATAAGCCTCTTCTAGGGGGAAACCTCCTTTTACCCCACATAAATGTTCAAGTACAAGATGATTCCAAATGAAAATGTCTCCTTGGTATATATAGGAGACTAGGAGGTATAATTAAAAATAATGGAATAAAGACGACATAAATAAAATAACATTAATAATGTAATATGCCCAAATTAAGGGGTAATGAGCCAATATTAGGACTTAACAAATGTGGTCTCTGAGAGAGAGATCAATCGACAAGAATCTGATCAATAGGGCCTCTAGGTAGGAGCTTCGTTAGGGCCACCCTTTAGGTGCTCAACCGATAGGACCTACTCTCCATAAGGAAGGGAGAGGGATTAAAAGTGTCTCTTCTAAATATGTATAAGGGTCTTGTCTTCACCCCATTTGGGACAATCGATATGCCAGACACCAAGAAATACTTCTCCATATTGTTGAAATCCTCGTACAAAGCATATATAACTTTCATGTTTTCCTATAGAGTCGAATCTGCAGTAGCCAACTCAAACATCCCATTTGAAATGCCCATCATAACCACAATGGATCCAAAATTCTCCACTTTATCATCACCATCAACGACAATATCATGACATTATCGTTTCTCTTGTCTACGCTTAATAATTTTAATCCCACTTTCCAGAAGGAAATAAAACACATTATGCCTCACTCTGCTGACCAAAAGCTTATCGGGAGACTTATCCAGAAAAAAATAAAGGGGATCAAATAACATACCAAATGTATCTATCCCAAGTTGTAGAAAATCAACAAGTTCATTGAAATAAACATCCACAAAGTGAATATTAACACTCTTTGTAGGGTACTTATCTTGGGCCACAAGGGTTATGTCCCCCAAATCTACCATGAAACTTTTTGTTAACTCAGAGCCCCACCCATGGTCATCTAGAAGGAGAAAAACATGACGAAGAAACGGACTAAGCATGAGATAAAACTTGTCTAAGTGCATATCCAATACTTTGATACTATCATTTTCTGCTTAAATAGATAATAGATTGATCGATCATATTTGACAGTATCAAAACCAATATCATTACAATAACACCTTGAATTTCTCCTTATTTACAACAACATTCCTTGAGTCCATTGTTCACTTGACATTGTCAAAACTCTTATTTATTCTTGGGATCCAACAATTCATAAACACACTTCTTGTTCCTAAAGCAAGGCACATACTCCAAGTCGACATTTGATATGATAATAAAATTTTACCCATGATTTCTAGGATCTTCCCACATGTTCAAGAATTTTATTGAAATTGCTACCATGTCCCATAGTCATTTATAGTGTTTTATGCCATGTTGGAAACATTATTACAATCAATCATCATTGCATTAGGTTCGTGCTTGAACAAATCAAACCATGAACCATTTTCCCCAAATTTTCTCACTGTTGGAGTGAGTTTTAAATGTGACAATACATGTCATCCCTACCATTAATGCATGCCATATTGACATATTCACCTCATGATAACCTTTCATTATATTCCATGCCTTAATATTTTCCAATGAGCCCTCTTTTATGAATTTTGATCCACTATATCGAAAGATATGGCCACTAGAAAATAGAACTACAATAATCATCAATGACTAGAATGAGAGTCAAACTTTATGCAACTTTATGCAACTCAACTTTTACAACTTGACCTTTTACAAATTGAGTTTAACAACTCATTCAAATTAACTCTTATACATGGAAATTCAAATTTCTTCATGGTGGATAGTGTTACACGTGCCAATGCACTATATCAATACATTTACATCATTTTCAATATCAGTAAGATTGTTTGTTTCTAGCTCATAGGAATTTTACGTTCAACCTAACTTTTGCTTGAGACTTGACTTGAGACTTCAATTACAACTCGCCCTTGACTTGGAAATGCATGCAAACTAACTTTACATGCACGTGAAATGCATGAAACATGCAACTTTATGCAACTATGCAACTTTACACAACTATGTGCAACTATGAAACTTATGCAACTTTATGCAACTTTACGCAACTATGTGCAACTATGCAACTTACGCAACTTATGCAACTTTATGCAACTATGTGCAACTATGTGCAACTATGCAACTTTATGAAAATTATGCAACTTGTTGGGGAGAGGTGTTCCACCCATACACATGACCTTTTCCTTTGTTAATATGACTTCCTAACACATTCATGAATTGATCCAACACTAGCTTAAATATATCAACTATTATTGTTGATGCTCTCCACAGGACTAAGGTATCATCAACAAAATGCGAATAATTTATTTTTTTTAATTAATTGATCTCTAAAATAAGCCTTAAATTGCTAATGCTTCTTCAACATCATCCATCAATCATCTTTCATGGCCATGTACTGACACAAAGTGCTTAAATCCTTTTCCCAAATGGATCCCATTATTTCAACTTTTGAATAAACAAGCCAATCCTTCCAAACTTTTTGTTTACCAATGCCATCTACCATAGTCCATTTTATTTTTATTTTTGGAAGTTTAATAGACCATGATTGTTACAATGAATTTTTTGTTTCCATATATTCTCACAACAAGAACAAACAAGCAAACAAACAAACCAAATTCCCTTGATAATCTCTAATCGAGGGTTACATACAATACTTCCTTTCTCAATTGTGGTGCATAGATCTATGTATAGACATAAATAAAATGTTGTAGTCACAATATGATTAGTGAAGAAAGCCATAATAGAGAGTAATATGCTTGAAAGGATGATGGATGGGTGGGTGTATACAAGGGTTTGTAAGTAGTGAATTTTGGTTACACACTGAGGAGAAATATGAGATGAGGTATTCATGGGAGAGTGAGAGGATTTATTGATGAATCATAGTTCTGAATGAAGAGATTGTTGTCGCACTCTACAAATGTTTGTTAACTATTTCTCTCATTCGATGGAGTAGTGCAGGTACAACCAAACCGGTATTTTTCAGATATGTCCTCCTCGAGCAAGGGAAGTTCATGAAGACTAGAGGATAGTGAGGCATCTGGTAGGCCTAAATGAGGGAGATCAAGTAGATGTCAAAATATTAGAAGAAAATTCCATAAATTAATGGATTTTTTTCTCACGGAAGGAGGGTCATGTTCTTATGATGATGATACCATATGCGACATCGAGGTGCCCTTGAGGTACAGACATCTAGTGAAACAATGGGTACCCAAGGATCTTTCTCATCTAAACATATATTTTTGTGTGAACGAGAGGATATTTCATATTGCACCATCACCATTACACAGTTTTGGGTTGTTTTACATGGATGGCATAAAGGTGGATTACGAAAGATGTACTGAATTGATGGAGTATGTCATACCCTTCTACAATTATAGAGATTGGATGTGTCTGGTCCAATATACACGCAGTATGTGCATATACAGAGTGTCTGCAAATTATTTACATCTAAAAGACAATAATAAAAATAAAGGATTGAGTATGTACATTGATGAAAGGCTAAAAGAATCATGGAATATTGCAGGGTTTATAAACAATAAACAACCTAGGTCTACAAATAAACAACCCAATTGCATATTTGAGGGGCGTGAAGGAAAACGTGTTTTCGTGTGGGTCATAAAATCAATAGCTTCAGGCGAAGATTTGTTGATCAATTACAATTTGAATCGAATAGATACAAACACTGTTACTATGGGAGTGGTAAATATAACATTTCACCAAACCTGTAATTAATGAATCTAATAACTTATGTTTTTGTTAATTAATGTTTTTTGTTAATGTTTCATTTYGATRTAAGMRATATAAKGAATATGTYTCAKTAAATGACACCATSCTCTAGRCADCRDGTATRCSYCATTTTTAATTATGTTTTTTCAAGAGTCTATTGGTTTCATTTCGATATTAATGGTTTCAATATTTTTGTTGCAGGTTGTTGATCGAGGCAAGTCCCATATGGATGAGATGAAGCCATTGTCGAGGCAACATTTATACCCCATTGTAAATTGTACAAATTAAACATAAGAAATGTGTTTTTTAATTATGTTTTTTCAAGAGTCTATTGGTTTCATTTAGATATTAATGTTTTCAATATTTTTTTTTGTAGGTTGCGCCTGACCGGAGCAAGTCCCCAATAGATCAGAGGACACCATCCTCGGCCCAACCGATATAACCCATAGTAACTGTAAAATTTAAACATGTTCTATTATTATGGTTTTTTTATGAGTCTATTGTTTTCATATATTTCTATATTGGTTTTATCGATATTAATGTTTTCTATATTTCTATCACGGGCTACGTATCCATTAGCAGATAAATCCATAGAAATGGATGTGGATGAGATAATGTGAAATGATGACATCGAATCATCGCTTAACCCCTTTCAGATGTTAAATAAGTCTGTAAAAAAAATAAATGTGGAAATCCTTCATTTGGTATTCATCTAGTCGCAAATGCATGAGATTAGAGAAAATGTTGATCGTTTGACAATGAGAGATCATTCGTTGAATGTAAGATGTAGGATATTTAATTAGAATATAAATTCATTTATGGTTTATATTTTATACTCGTGTATGTCATGAACTAAAACATGGTTTGTTTTTACATGAGTATTTGCGTCCACATAATCCTGGTGAGGGGCATGCTGCTAACATTGATGCTCCTGATGAGTCTTCACATCACGTGCATCTAACCACACGTACATCTAAAAATGTGCCATTTTTTTTTAATGAACAATCAAAAACACATAGAAGGACACCCTAGAGGGGATATGTGGGTGCACCCTCTACTTCTCTACACACGACAAATCATGCAGAATAGGGTCAGGGGGTCGATGCATCAGAGAGTAGTATTAATATTTCTCAAGCAACATTTCTTAGATCTTCTCGTTTTATTAGCATGGGAAAAATATAGACCACATTTTTTGTGGATTAAAATCTTGTTCCCATAAAGATAGAGAAGATCCCAAGTATTACAATTTTTTTAACTATTATATATAATCTGATTGAAATGTACTCATAGATCATTCTTTTTAAACTAATGATGACATGATCGTTTTGCAGGAAATGATGTTTTTTTAAACATCTAAATGATTGTTCATTGGAGATCTTTGGGCCCACCATTTGCACGAGGTGGGATAAACAAAAAAAAAAATTAAAAGATGAGCTAATTAATCGCTTGATTAGGTTGTTCAGTGTTGAGACCTTCAACTGAGTGGAGGTCCTCAAGAAATCCGGCCAAGATATGAATATTGTGAGGGGCCAATATAGGTTTCATCTAGAAACGAACCCTAGGTATGAGTTACATCCAATGATTCCATTAAGGGAGTGGAAAGACTTGTTGGATGATGGAAGGGAGAGGGATTTAAGAAAACAAGGAAATCTACCACCGAGCACAGGAAGGTATGCAATACTTTGAACAATGTAATTATATGTTTATTACTCTTTATTTTTACAAGAAATTTGAAACATCTAACGTATTTCAAACTTTTCATAAGGTACTAGACACATCAAAGGAAACAAAGGCCATACTAGAAAAGCATGGCCAACACAAGCTTGGGCCTGGTGGTTATTTGAATCTGGTGTCATGAATTATAAGTATAAATAACTTAAATATTGTATCCAAATAATAAATTGCATATAAATTTGTTTTTATTTCACCATAAAAGATAAACTGATGATATTATGCAATATTTCAGGCCGATCGGTTTAACAAAGTTCCAACAGAGGATGACTTAAGGCTGGGCTTCCAGCATGGCTTTGCAGTTGTTATTGAAAGCCAAAAAAATTTGGGCGTTGGGCCAACACTTTCTTATAGTGATCCACCCTGCGTGTAGGTAAATAAAATAAAAAAAGTTTATTTAAGATTGATTACTTGTGCAGTCTATTCATTATTAATTTTGGCCATAACATATTGATCCTCTTTGTTTTAAGAAGGAAATACACAATACACATAAATCCCAGGATGGAGAACGACCGACCAATGAAGGTCATGTTGTACAATATGGTCATGCAGAGGGTCATCTTGTACAAGATGGCCCTGCAGAGGGTCATCCTATACAAGATGATCAGACTCCTAGACAAGGATATGAAGTACATGATGTGGCCCCTTCAGGTAAAGAGCACCACTCTAATGTTGTTTTTTTTAATGAAATACTTGTAATGATATAAACAAAAAATAACAATTTAACATTTCTTCATTATTTCAATAGAGCCTAGCACCTTACAACAACATATTCCACGTCGTGAGTACACGACCTAAAAAACAATAAGACAAGCTGTAGAGGCGACTAGAAGAACTGATAAAGATCTTGTAGAAGATGATCAGTTGATTTCTGAATTTGTGAAAAGAAAAAAGCCAAAAAATAAGTTATTGTAATAATATTATGACATATTAGTTTTGATAATATAAACTAATGTCATGAATTTTTTTTTCCTACGAATGAATGAATGAGTGTTATAAGTACTTAATGAATGAATGTTGAATGTTTCTTTATGACGAAAAACACATGTTTGCACATAAATTAATTTATTTTCAAGTGCATGCATTGGGTATGGAGAATTGATAGTGATGTGGGGGGGGAGGGGCCATATGAGCTTCCACCTTCACATGGTTGGCCTTGTTCAATAGAGAATATTAAACTATTCTCGAAACAAAGAGAATCTCAATAAGGTAATGCTCATTATTCTTATGTATTATATATTTGTGTAAATTTTGAAATGCATGTATATTTCTTAAATTATTTATCATAAATTTAACATTTCATGGTTCATTGATTTCTACAGGAATTCACACTAGGAATTGCAACTAATCACTAGCCTATCTAGAGAGGTTTCCTCAATTGTACAAAAAGGTACATAATTAATACTCATGAATCTATCTTTTTATATGTTGTTTTATTTATTTACCTTTCATGTGCATTGTAGTGCTTTATTTCATTTATTATACGTAGTTTATTTCATTCATTCACGACTATATGCATCTATACCCTAACAAACCTAATTCTTACTTTACCCTACCAACCCCTACCTTACCTTGCTCTCACCTTCCAACCCTAACTTGACGTAAACTATCTTGATCATCTTACATACCCTATCTTTTCTTACCCTACCAACTCAAACTAACCTAGCCTACCCTTAGTCTAAGTAAACCTAAATTAACTTTGTAGTATATTGTACCCAATGGGCACCATTGATGGTGTGTACCATTTCATGCCAATAGGGAAGCTTACAGGGAGCCAATATTGTTGGTAGATATTTTGTTTTGAAACCCATTTTTAACCTCAAAATTCCTCTAATGTAAGTGATTCAAAGAAATAACACTTTTCTTACATTTTAGGGAACCTTTTTTACTTTATATCCTTTAATGATAAAAATAATTTGGCACCCTGGAGTGGTGAACCATTCATAGAGTAGGGCCAAAAGAGTTGTTGGCCCTAATTTTTTGTGCTACTTCACAAGGGCTATGGCATTATATTCTCAATAAAACTCAATAAGTTGGATACAAAGAAAACTAAAGATCTCATGTCACAAGGGGATATGGAATTATATTCTCAATAAAACTTGATAGGTTGGGTTCAAAGAAAACTAAATATCTCATGTACATACATTTTAATCTCCACTTTATCTCCATAAGATAAGAAGTGTTAGCCTATGACTTACCTTACCAATCACTAAGTCTAATTTTCACCTATATTTGTATTATTCATTTAAGATGTTAGTAATATATCCTCAAGTGATTACTAATGAGTTAGTTAATATTGCCTATCCTAATCATTGTGCATGATTTTAGGATCTAGAGAAAATATATCTATGAGGTGGCATCACCCATTGTACTATAAATATGTAACATTGGTGTGAATACAAAAGATTTGGCTAGTCATCCTGTTTCCGTCATTTTGTTGTTCTTGTGCATATTTTATCAATTGGTATTAGAGATTTATATTTCTTATGGACTGATAGCTTCTTATGGTAGTCATCCATGAGATTAATGAGTGGGAAAGCAAGATATGATCTATTAAAGCCTGAGGTATTTTTGATATATTGGAGGTAGTTTTTCCATGGGCGGTTTAAAATTGGTCATTGTAAAGCACTGAGATGGATGAACAAGCTCTCATATCTATATAATCAATTCTATCCTATTATCAAAATTATAGATCTGTTCAATTTCCATGCAATCTTCTCAAATATGAGGCGCATATAGTAAAAGATGTTCCAAGAAGAGATTCTGGTAAGTTTTTGTTATATCCAACTAATGTTGCGATGTTAAATTGGTGATTGCACTTTCTTTGCATGCAACCATATATGCACTAGTTGTACTTCCTTGCCAATGCCATGAATGAAGAAAACAAGGTGTAGTGTAGTCTCTTTCTGAATATTGCAATTAGCTAGAGTGCAATTGTCTTCTAGTGTTTTTCCAACGAGCATTTACATTATTGATCGTATCACTCCTCTCGACTTGAAGGGTTATGTTTTTCATTAAGATATTAATATTTTCTCACGGATCAATGTCATAGATGCCTCATGATTGATCAACAATCAAACCTCTTTCTTGTATAACCTATATCTAGTATGAGAACTAGTGCGATCTAGTGATATGGTTCGATCTAGTGATGACAATATCCCACTAGTAAACGCAAAGATCTATATCAATGTTGTATGATATACATAAATATGAAATGAATTGTATGGATCTAAATTGATACATGAAGATCAACAAATTTCTTCTCTAAAAAGTGATCTTCCAATTCCTTCTGTCATATGTAAGAAGCATTATAAAAATTTATGTGTGGAATTTATGTTCAAGTCATCAATGACAAAGGAGCCTTCTAGATATAATCCATGTGATATAACCATGGTTTGAGTCCTTTTCCTACATTGTTGTCCCAACTGTGATGCACAACCTGGATGAGCATTCAAAACTTTGTATGTTCTCTCTCTGCAAAAATATTTCCTCCCATGCGTTGAAGTGGACGCCCTCTCCTCCTATTGTTCGTTCATTTTCCTCCATCATTGTGGCTCCCTCGAAAAATGATCAATCCATCATGGAGAGTAGTAATTTTATGATTGATCCACATAAATGATAGACCAACAATACAGAGAGAACAACGATCGATCCACAAATATGAAAGAAATTGCATCTGCATCACCGATCTACACCAATGATCTAGAAAGATGCATCCTGAGAGGGGTTTGTAACTAATACTACAAGAATATCATGCCATTCTCTTCCTTTAAGGTCAAACCTTTCACTTGGAGCATCTGCACAAGACCCCACAAAAGTATGCAGCAACAACAACAACCAGTCGTAATATTCATGTGATGAAGATTTGATCTGATCCATGAGTCTGCGATCTACAAAGAATACCTAGACCCAAATTGGTTGCTCCTTCCTATTTGGGTGTGTTGGCACTTGACCAAGTTTTGGGAGATTCCTGGTCATGTTGACCTATTTTGGACTTCGACAGCTTGTCGAAGGAGGAGCGCAAGATGAAGCGGAGATCACGGGATCTCGACCCCTTTTTGGGTCCTTTTTGGGTTTTGGGGATTATGTAATGGGAACGGGATGTCGGCCCATGGATTTACCCATGCTTAGGCCTATTTTGTATGTATATATAGATGTCTAGGCAATATAGAAAAGAGATCTATGTGATGGAAGGCCACTAATCAGTTGTAAGCATATGCTAAGTGAAATTGTGGCTTGTAAAGGCTTTGTGCATGCTTGCAAAGCTAAGTGCAAGTGGTTGTAATAGACTGTGGGAGGCTTTGTTCTTAGCATGAGGAAGGAGGATCTATCGAGGTGCGCAAATATCCTTTCCTAGGCGAAGTAGGGTTTTGATGGCTCTGTGCATGTAACCGATTGACTAAATATAATAAAGAAGAAGAGTTGGTGGACGTAGCCCCAGGGGTGGGGGTGAACCATGTAAACACTGTGTCGTTCTTCTTTGTGCCTTGTCTTGATGTGTTTATGTCTCATTTTGCTAAGTGCTTTGATAAAGATAGATAAATCTGCTTATGCTTTGTGCCAATGATGTATAGAATGTTAGATCTGACCCATATGAATATGCTTAGTGATTGAATCTATTAGATCTGATCTATTTCTTTATGCTAAGTGATTAGATACATTAGATTTGAGTAAGTGTTGCGATGCTTTGGTTGATATGTGGAGTAGATATTAGCTACATATTGATGAAATGACAGTGCTAAGTGCTTTATTAAGGAGTACAATCATAGATTTGTGTCCTAGCTAAGGTTGCATACATCTGAATCTTGCAACCACCCCTGCCTCTACCTCGGGTGAGACTTCATCTGCTTCGCAGGTGTTGCCGAAAGGGCCAGTAGTTAGGGTTTTGTTGGTGCATTCTTGTATCATTGAACCCTGGGTCTGCCCCTATGCCAACAAATGGTTATGTTGTTGGGACCTAAAACTGTGATTGCTGGGAACTAAGAAAGAAGAATCTTTGTGCAAAGATTCGACCTGAAACTATGAAAGCTTTGTGGGTAGATCTATTTCCCTATTGTGTAGCATTCTACTTGACCTGTGAAGCTTTGTGCTAAGAAAAGAAGTCATATCTAAAGAAAAGAGGTAAGATCTGTAAGCTTTGTGCTCTAATAAAGGTAAGAATAGTGAAAAGTTCTAGATCTGAAATCTTTATGCTCTGTAAAAGTGAGATAAGTGGAAATTTGTGTTTCTAGAGTATGGATCTAGGTATGTTTGATAGATTATGTCCTGGCTTAAAAACTAGGGCACTAATAGATGAAAGAAGGCTTGATATGAGTAGATTTGATAAGAATAGTGAAAGATATGTTATACCTATGCATAGAAAGAATGTTTGGAATAACAAATGGATGCAGGATCCTAGAAATAATTTGTTGTAGGTTAGCTCCTATGATCCTAGCATGCAGTACAGGAGAAGTTGTTGATCATTTAAAATAAAGAGAGGATTAACCCTCTGTTACAGTTGCAGAAGACCAGGACATCTTGCTAAGGAATGCTCTAGGAGAAGATCTAGTTGTCTTTGTTGCAAAGTTATGGACCATGAAGTGTTGGATTTCCCTAGAATGATTGCTAAGCTTGAAAGAATGAATCTGGATCAAGAAAACCCTAAAATAGATCCAAAAATAGCAGAATCCCAGAAAGAATCAGATAAAGTATCGCTACAGATGAAAGAAACCTTAAATGACCACTGACATGTCGGATTATCAAAGATATTTAAAGAAAAAGAATGCATCGAAGCAAGAATAGGAGACTTCGACATCGGTTGTGTTCTAGAGGCCATGACTCCTTCATTAAGAGTAATAGGATTATTCAAAGGAAAACTGGTAAATCTATGTGGAAAGCTCACTCAGATATGTATGAATGCTAATGGAACTTTGACAGAAGAAGATTTTGAGATTATTAAATTTATTGAGGACAGCACCCCATTTACCATGTTACTAGGAAAACCTTGGATTGATATAGATCAAGCCAGACAAAAAGAAGAAGAAGAATTTTTGGAGCAGAAGAAACAAGAGTTAAAAGATTTCATGACTAGAAGGATCGCACACTTGATTGAAGAATAGGAGAACAGATCGAAGCTATTTAACACTAGAGACCCAGATGTCAAAGCTACAAGAACATTAGAGGACTCACAAAAGACTGAAGTACCTATCCCAGATAAAGAAGAGGTGTTACCCCTGAATCCTAGGAAAGAATCTCAACAGCACGCAGTGATTATGTCCAAAGAAGATACAAATCAAAATGGAAAAAGGAATATCGAGATGAATCTCACTGGAAAGAAGGCTAGGAAGCTAATTAAGAAGAGAGCTAAGATTGAAAATTTACAGAAATTTCCAGAGGGAACTTCGTAGGAGGAAAATTTGCAAAATTGGAGCTTCGCCAGGATATCAGAACAACGACACATGGCACTTCGCCATGGCGAAGAAATATAGTTGTTGGGGACAATATAACCGTTCAACCGACGCTCTGAACGGGTAGGAAGACATTTATGGTGAGGCATCTCGACACCAGACCGTTGGACCATGCCATAATGGACAGAACAAGAGTTAATGAGGCTTCATACCCATTACAAGCGAACCATTGTCGACTTACCTATTTATCCTGTCACGCCACGCACCAAGAACACTTTTTCTAACCAAGATTTTGAGCCCGTAGACTAAGTGAATTGTATACAGTGATCATTGCGCTCTTGCTATTTATTCTAGTGCATTGTCTAAGTTAATTTGACCCCGATCTAATTAATATTGAGCATGTATGTCTGAGGAACTCAACGCATTCGAAGAATCAGTGAAAAAGTACTCCTCGACTTGATGACTGAAAGAGTCATGTCAGAGAGAGGATTGTCTACATGTGTACAAGCATCATCGATGAGAGGTCTATCAGCCTCTCCGTCCACTGCTCAAGCCAGACCATCCTGACCAACAGATGAAAAGCGAACCAAGCACAGAGATGATCTCGCGAATGCTAAATTGATCCCGAGCATATTAACTGCCTATCTACCACCTCTAAGCGGTGCAATAAATTGGGACAGTGTGCCCAAGGAATTTGACTATGCCTTGGTCACTGCATACCTCCCAAAAGGGATATGCACAGTTTGCGCAAACCAAGAAAAGATTGTAGTGTTGAATTTTAGCGACTTCAACGTTAGCAATAGGAAGGTCTATAACATGCTCGCCCCACATAAGTACCTGACCAGAATAAAGGGAAAAAATTCTAAGATAATCCCCCAGTCGTGGACTATGAACCTCGCGCAGTCCACACTGCTCAACGTCATGAAGATTCCTCACTTCAGAAGACACAAAGATGTGAATGCATGTGTCAAGATGTTGTTGTCCTGTTACCATGGAGGATACTTGTGGTTAAATCGCCATATCATAGTGGATTTGACGTTGATCAATCAGATCACAGGGTTGAGTATGCAAGGCCCTGACCCACAATATTTATATCCCAGAAAAACCATGGATCGTGCTTTAGCTCAAAGGATGAAGGACACCTATGGAGATGTTGAGAAGGGAACGTGAGGCTACAAGGTAGCTTCTATCCAAAGAGGCACAGTTCACCTCGCCTATCAATTTATCACAGAAAAGTTAGTACGAAAGAACTGACCCACCCAAGTCATTGGTTTTGTAGTCAACCTCGCAGGGAAGTGCATAGAAGGACTTCAGATGAACTAGGTGAAGTAGCTGGTGAACCAATTAGAACTCAACTGCAGATAAGCCTAGGATCAAGGGTACGAATTTCATTTCAACTGATTATTGATCCTAATTTCTTTCATCCCGTACATCGAACCCTTTGAACCTCTAGCCG
>JASDQU010279266.1:532-14814 GCA_032191745.1 Picea mariana
CTCATATGTATGATAATGTAAAGAATGTAAATAATACTTATCATATAAAGAAGAAGAGGTTTTTACCTTGTATGGGTTTCCTTGGGAAATATCTGTCTCTATGTTTTTCATATATGTGACTGATGCTAAATGTGCCATTGTTTATTTCCCTGCACTATTGTGATCATCATTGAGTGCCTTATAGATATTTTAAAAGAAGCATAATTGTTTAAGCTTGGTGACAACTGATTCACCCCCCCTCTCAGTTTTCCAACAATAACTCTGTCGGCTCTAATGCGACCTCGTGATTGACCCTTATGTTAGAAGGGCTTCCCAGGACAAAATATAGCAAGTGGATTTAACTCTCCCTATCACAAGATACTATTGCGTGTTTTGATGCTTTGAAGAGTGTTCCTCACAACCTATTCCAAAGAGCTATCCCTAGCTAATGTTGGTGTATAAAAGTTCTAGAAAATAAAAGTTGCTAGATAGATTTTAAAATTGCGCTGAATTTTGATGGCTATTGCTTACTCAAAAAGGAAGCGAAGATGAAATTGATGAAGTATTTGACCTTGACCCAACAATATGCAAAGAGATATGAGATGCAATGTTTTCATTCAATGAACTTTAATTACATAAGGGAGAAGGTTTATTTTTCTAGAATAAATTAAGTTATAAAACAAAATTTCTTCAATCTTTGAATGATCTTGATGCCAAACAATCAAAGCTATCAAATTTTCCAATTTTCTTGTTTTAAACAAATATTTGAATGCAAAAATTTAATTTAAAGACTACCAATATAAGAACAAACTTCAATCCTTTTATTTTATAATAAAAACAAAGATGAAAGAGTTTTTCAAGAAAATGAATGCACTCACAACACTATTTCCCAAACTAAACTCATAATGCAAGCAAAAATGAACAAGTAAGAAAACCTATTTGTCTAATGTAATAAAAAATCATTTTCCAATCAATCAACAATCCAAAAATAAAAAATATCAATAACAACTTATCAAGCAAGCATTCAGGGATGAAGCCTCGAGATTACACCCTTGAAATAAGAAGTAAAAGAAAACAAAATGAAGCTTATGAAAAAGACTCTCAATCATTGAGAAATAATCAAATTCAGGCTAAAAGATGAAAACCAAGCTACAAATAATCATTCACCAAGACTAAAAATTCACCCCAAGAAACAATGACAAGTCTGGGCAAGGATAAAAATTGACTGCCACTCCAAAATATTTCTATATGAATCATCGCAGGCTGCAGAAGAGCACAGTGCGACGATCAAGGATCATCACAGACAATAGGAAAAACATAGTGTGACATCGTCGCTCTGGTTTGCACAAGCAAGGTGCGACGATAAATGAAAATAAAGAAAAATTGAAAAGATGACAAAGTTTCTCAATGAACTTTAAGGACTAGGGAGTCAATATGGAACACCCAAAGACTCAGAGAATGAAATTGACCAAACACAGGAAAGCTAAAAGAAAAAAGGAAGAAAAATACAAAAGAAGAAGTTCCCCACTATGGTCACCAATTTTGTTATCAAACAAATTGGTAAATGCAGACACAAACTAATCTCCCTAACTTCAACAAGAAGCTAGAACAAAACATAGCATAATACAAGCTTCTCCTTAGATTTCATTGTAATGTAAAATAGTTGAGAAAGGGACAAATGACATACCATTTAAACGACGTTTGATCCTCACTAGTGTCATCCTTGCTCCATCTTTGGATTTGTGGGATGTTGAGCTTGTTAAGAAACACAAACCAACAAAGAGAGAGAACAAAGACATATAAGATCAAGGATTTACACAATAAAAGTAGAGACACCTTTATAGGGAAGAAATGTATTACTGCATTATATTGAATGAAAGTGGAGAATACAACCCTGCCTTGATGTTGCAAGGTCCCTTCCAATGGCCCTTTTCTTCAACACACACACCTTTGCTCCAATGCTTTTGATGAAGAGCATTCACAACCTGACTTGGAAAGCTAAAGCAAAGCTATCACAGGTACAATCTTCATCATAATTCTTGATATATAAGCAAGCCTAGCCTTTCCCATGAGAGATCCCTCTTTATATAGGGTGAAAGAGGGATGAATGAAGATATTAGGATGATCCCACTAAATCAGAGAAGCGAGTAAGATCCAAACCGATCAAAGACCACCTCATCTTCTAGAAGATTCCCTTCTATAACTTTCGTGAATTTAATATTTTTAACTTGATTCCCTACATCTCTCATCTTGACTCATCTAAGAAGATATACGATGCCCTAACTAACCTATTCTCAGTCAGAAACATTAGACAAGTAATGAGTCTAAAGAATGAGCTCCATGACATGAAAATGAATGATGATGACAAAATACCATACTTTGTGAGAATATCTCAGTTAAGAGATCAAATACAAGCTATTGAAGAAATCATTTTAGAGAAGGAGCTGGTAAATATTGTACTCAATGGTCTTCCCAAGACATGGGATGCATTTTCCACAAGCATGAACACAAGGAAGGAGTATCACACATTTGAATAACTTTGGAATTGTTGTGTACAAGAAGAATCAAGGATTAGTGCAAAAGAGAAATTCCAAAGGAAATATGATGATCAGGCCTACACAAAAAAGTTCAAGAAATTCAGGAATAAGAAGAAGTTTGACCCAAGGAAGAAACCGAATCAAGAGAAATATATGTCAAAAATACAATGCTTCAACTGTCAAAATATGGTCACTACAAGAATCATTGTCTCGAGTTAAAGAAAATGAAGGAAACACATGAAGCATCAGTTTCCGAAGAAAGGGAACCCTCAAAGAAGGCCAAGCAGGATAAAACATATTTCTTCTTCTAAAACAAGGTAACAATATTCTTCATAGTTCTTGTACATGCCATGTTTACATAGTTTATGTACATATATTGCATATCTATTTATTAGAAGATAATATGTTCAAGTGAAACAATACCTATGGAAGAATAACAAGATACATATTGATATCATGATGACCACAAGTCAAGCAATGCACATGAAAAGATGAAGTACATTGACAATCCTTGGTAACAATTCCTGTGGAAGCTATTACATAAAGTAACAACTGCAAGATAAGCCAAAATCAGAATCAAACTTGATGAAACACAGAGTAAGTAAAAACAGAAAGAAGTCAGCAATCAAGAGGAAATTAGAAAAATACTTGTGACACTTTGTAGAAGGCAATAAGGATGGAGACAAAAGCATGGACTCTCTTAGATGGAGGGAGTTGATTATATAATTCCAAAAGAAGAGCATGCATTCATGCATGAAGCAAGGATTAGGAGGGAGATAATCCTAAATGATATGATCCATTGAGGATTATGAAGTATCTGTCCATGTTCCAATTGAAAGTAGCAGCCATGATAAACAATACGTTTTCAGTTTGACTCTAGAAGAATTCTTCTTCGAAAAGAAGCCTTAAAGTATCCTTGGTTTTCCATCTACATCCATGATCCTATGATGAAAGGAAGGAGTTGGAACATTCAGAGCATGAAATCTATAGAAGAGTCCATGGACCCAAGAGCTAAAGTGAAACATGAGGAAGAACATGAAGATTCCAAGAAAGAAAGAAAAGCAAGAAGAACCAGTTATTATACTAAGAATCACAAGACTACCAGCTTGGTTTGAACCCACTAGAAGCAATCAAGCAGAAGTAATGGAAGATATGATGAAGAAAAATATATGTAAGAAATTGTGAAAAAGGATTATGAATAGAAGGATTGCGATATTCATAACTAGAGGTTCTTTTAGAAGGAGGAGAAGACTATGATAACATATTGTTCCTGTAAACCAGATATACCTCTATCCGAGCTATTATATCTCTTGTAGTATCCATGGATTACATCAATTAGTTGTAAAATACTTTTCTTCCCAATAAGAGCATTTGAGGAAGAAGCTTATGTAAAGAAATCTCAAGTTTTTTAGGTATACTAGAAAGAGACCCATGCATGCAGATATAAGAAGACCTTGTATGGGATTCAAACAACTTGATGTAGAGTATCCCATATACAACAAAAGCGTTGTGACAAATTTCTATGACAGAGACAATGTATCAGAATAGTTACTTAGAAGTCTTGTATCACCCTAGGTTTTGAACCCCATTTTAAATAATGTATTGTTACAATGCTGAGAGGCCAGAGTGCCCAAACAATTATTAAAAAGGCCAGTGTGTCTAAGACATGTAATGTTTTTTTATCATTATTAATAATAAATACACGACTGGATGCTAGACGAACAAGGACTAGAGTTATAGGGGGATATGATTCCACAAGAGAGGGGGCTTGAGGGGATAAGTGTTTATTCCTACTTTAATTACCCTTTTGTCTAAGGGAGGGGATTGGTTACATGAGATTCTTGGGGAAGGCCAGGAGGTTCTTGATTTCCCCAAAAAAATACTTAAACCCATCCGTGGTCTGATTGTGGGGTTGGTTGGGTTGGTTGTTGGTCGATGGTCGGGTTGTTTTGGGGGTCGATGGTCACTGGTCGTTGGTTGTGGGACTGATGGCTTATTCCCTAATTTCCTATATGTTCCATCATTTCTGTCATGCACTTTCATGCACTCCCTCACCCATTTATTGATCCATCCTCACCTACGTCTTGGCTTGGGAAGGGAACCAAAATGCTGAAGAATTAGCCACTGGATAATGTTGATGGGTCTTAAATCCCTTGATTCAACAGTAGGAACCAAACTCACCACCGAGGCCTAATTAGTCTCTGTAGTGTTTAATGGTGGAATGGTTCTCCAGATCTTGTGATCTGACCAAATTATCGATGGGCTTTGTGTTTTCTTGTGAAGGCTCTTCCTTGAGTTAGGACTATTCTTTTCTGTATTTTCTCTTGGGTGGGACTGGTATGAGAGATGGAATCCAGTATAAACCAACTTGACACCAATATGATTAAGTATTAAACTACTAGGAAGAAGCTGATATTGGGATAACCCGCTGCTCAAGCATGGAAACGATAATTTTATACCACAGGCCTAGCACTGATACATTAACCATGTGAGCATCCAATAACTGTATGAGAAACTAATTATCAGAAAGAAAACACATATGCAAATAAGATAATGGCAAGCAAAATAATTCATCTACCATAATCGTTCATCACATGTTATCACAACGATTCATCTTCATTATTTGAAGTAAATAACAACAAAATATTGCACCTGATAACTTGACAATAGATTAAATAGATTTTACTCATTACTGCATCATTCATGAAACATGATAGGAAATAGTTCTTCTCCATGCCCAATCATACATGTGTTTGATTAAAATAACTTGTCTCTGGTCCAGAAGGACTTCTCAATTCATAACAACCTCAAAATAATTCTTAACAACCAAAAAGAAAGATTTCTTACAACAACCATCGACCCCTAACTAATTGGTCGATGTATTTATATATAATCTAAAGTTAAACTAAAAACAATGACTAAGTGCAGTTTAAGCAAAGAAAAATACACCACGTGGCATGATCTTTTAACAGTTTCTTTAACAATCAACTCAATATAGTTCTATGAAAGGATGAATTTTCTCATAATCAGACCAACTGATAAATAGATTGTCTTAGGTTTGAGCCCATGGGAACCTGTGATGATCCATCGAAGCCGCATGTATCCCTTTGATTTCCATCACATGCATCCGATGCTTCACTAGGTTGGAGTTTAACTGATGTAGTACAGTTCGAGCTCTAATCAGATGGTTTATAAATCGTTGCACTTGCCGTGGTACCATGTCGATCATCTTCATGAGCTCTTCAGACCACCGTGAATATTTCTTGGCATGCGACTCAAATATGTTGTAAAAGTCGACAAAGTTGTCGGGGGTGTCGAAATTGAGGAGTCTGATATCCTTCATTGCTTTGTTGATTTTTCCCCAGTGTTTCTCACATCTGACCCATTGATTTTGAATTTCTTGGTGTGGGTCCTGAGACATCTTATCCCAACAATCGACTGATCATTTCATGTGATTAAGACTGCTTTTGACTAACATCTGGATGCCATGTTCCTCTTTATCTCTGCCCTGTTGGACTACATCAATGTACTCAAGTATTTTTACTACTTGTTGCACCCTTTGGTACCATCGCTCCATGTCCTTGTATGTTGTGGGCGCCATGAGACTGTCTGAATGGAACTCAACTATTTTTTTTGTAAAAAGGTGCCGCTATTTTGTGAATTGTTTGTAAGCTTCTTCGAACTTTCTTCTCAGATATACTGTGGTCTGGGTGGCTCCCTGGTAGTACTAAGACAGGTGGCATAAATGTTCTAGTTCCTTCCAGGTGGCGACCAACCCTTTTTTTTCTCATTTAGCCCTGTCCAGGATGGTGTCTGAGAGTGCCATCCCCACACCAAGAAGATCTGATGTTCAGGCATCAACAATGTTTATCAAATTATCCTCTATAGTGATGAGGATGGAGCGGTCCAATGTGATCCTCCTCTTGGTGATGGAATTTATTTTTTGATCGTAAGAGATAACATAGATATATGATACCTTGTCTACCAGCTTGGGTATCTCCTGATCACCCCATGTGAGTGTGTTTCCCAGGTTACCGGTGGTGTATACATGTTCAAGGTCAGGTTCCTGAACTCCCTTGTTGTGTTCCGAGGGCTCGGCCTCTGCTTGTTGCTTGTCAAGGACCTGAGTATTGAGCGGAGTAGAGACGTCAGGTATAGAATTGTTACTTTCTTACTTGTTGCCAGTTGAATTGATGATTTCCTTTTGCGGGGGTCCTTCTTTTTGCTCATCTGGTTCAGACTCGTCCTTTTGATTATCTTCTTTGGTTTCTGATTAATCAATTCCCTTCGTTTCGAGGCCACCTTCTGATTGTGTTTCCTTTTGTGGGACCTCCTTGGTTTGGAATTCGGGCTCAGGAGAAGAAGCCTTCTCAGGTACCTTTTCTTATTGGACATGCACAAGGTTCCTTTGAGATGCTTCCAGGCTCTCATCATCACTGTATACATTGATGAACTCAATCGGAGGGTTAGGCACACTTGTTTCTACTAATACCCAACCTATCTCTGGTTGATTCGTCACACCTGTCGACGAATTGGCCAATGGTGTTGTGGATTTAGGGTCATCTGACCCGTTGGTGTTATCAAGGTTTATAAAATTGGGTCCACTTGGCTCTGTTGGGATTTCTTCTGGGATATCAGTTGGAAGCCTTGGAAACCTGATGGGGTCCGGGATATCCTGCATCGGACCCATCAACTGTAGGGCATGTTGATACATAATCATCCCTCTCTCCTACACATTCTGAACCTTGGGGAAATTCCTATTCTGTGCTAGGGTTACCTGGGAAATCTTCACTGTTTGGATGGCTTCTTGAGGGGCTTCCACCGCTTCGACTTGTTCATATTCTATCCTTTTCTTCTCTGGCCCTGAGGATATCTTGAGCCGATTGTTCCAAGGCCATTTTTTTCTCCTCTCAACTCATGGCCTTGAATCTGGTTGTTTTAGGATCAACCATCCTTGCCACCACCTCATCCCAGTCTTGAGTGTTTTCGGTGAAAATTCAATCCTCAAACCGGTCATGGGCATAATGCCAATAGGATGATACCTGTGATGCATGTTTCAGTACTATACCCTTGGGATTGTGCTTGCGGAAATGACCAGTCTAGAATCATAATTACAATTGAATTAACCCTTCTTGCTTGGCCTGCACGGTGTCTTTGACCATATAGAAGCCAATATGAAACCCATAAGGTATGAAGGATCGCTTCTTGTCCTTCACTAAAGTGGCTTTGCAGCCTTGCAAAATGTTCTGATAACAAATTTCCCCTAATACTAATCGATCGAGGACATATATAGGTAGCATATGGGGTGCTCATGTGGCACCAAAAACCTTGATGTAGGTATCATGATCATCTATATACCAGTGACCCACTTTCGATACAACCCTTTTGGCCACATATGACAAACTTGGGCACTCTTTCTTGAATACCAAATAATAAATGCGTGAAATGAACTGGTCATAGATAAGAGAATAGGATTTCTTGTATCTATTTTCCCATAATATGCCAAAGAATACATGGACCAGGAGCTCAAAGGAATGCTAGCTTAAGGTCATTCCAACAAAGACGTTCTTGGCACATACGACGTCCAACGGATATGAGGCCATGTAGAAGGAAGGGGTTTCTCCCTCTTTTGGTGTCTGAGCTTGTCGTATGCAAGTGCTCAGCTATTTGGAGATGATTTCACCCCAGTTAAAAACTATTCCATAAATGGCTACGATATAATCCAGAGGCATCCATGCCTCCAAAAACCTGGCCCAGTCTTTCTCCCCATGCAATCGGCATAGAAGGGCCGTTAGATAGATGTAAGGATCTCTTAGGTTGGCCATTGGGTACCAGCTAGAGGTCCGATTGGTGAAATTTGTATCCTCTCTCCACTAGGACACCATAATCTTGCTAGTGTCATGATTCTGATAGAAACTCAAAACAAATTCAATGCTTAAACATTCTTCCGGCTCCCCGAGCTTGTAGTAACTCTGAAATTCGACTGGGAGGAAAACATGACGCATCCACAATTGTTGTTGTTAATTAAAAACCTATTTGTATTAGTGTGATCAATAAGCCATTTCAATAATTCTATGCAAGGAAATACCAGAGTCCTACTTGCCACCATGTGGAAATAAGCCTTATAGACATTCGAGAGAACTTTGTTGTCGAGTTTTCTCATTTCAGGATCACTATGCAAGGCATACTTGAGGGTTTCCTCCTTCTTGATTTTCTTAAATAGTTCCTCCTAGCGAGGGAATATTGTTTTGTTCCCGATGTTTTCCTATGCATATCCAAAGGCCAGGGGTTGGACGAAGGCCTTCTTGGTGGCTGTCTTGATGACGGGCATTGGATTTGTAGCGAATTCCAATTGCCTTGCGACTACTGGGGAGGAACCTTCTCCTACCTCTGGTTCTTGTAGCTTTGGCACCCTTGGGGATTTCCTGGCTTGGTGGGTGTTTTACGAAAACATATGAATTGAAGCGTAAAACACCCATAAGACAATACATACCTATAGTGCTTGATAAAATTGTTGTTTTAATAATCACTGAACCTTGGAAGCTTTCTCCGGATTGCTCTTCTTTATCCTCTGGGTGCTCCGAACATTTTTGCACGCAGAATGATCTCATACACAATGACTCAAAATAATATAATGGGAGAGATCCTGCCAGTCGTATTAACCATTTAGTACGAGTAATGGATGCAATTCAAAACAACCTAATATTGAATCTCTGCAAATAAATTGTACATTGGTTGACGGTGGAGGCGCGCAGGGAGATGCATTGTATAGGGAGGCTTAAATGATCCTTTTGGTTTACGCACGAATTGGAAACTAATGTGCGATCTTGGAATTAATTAATCTTTTAAATGCGTCATATCTAGCGTATCTTAGAGATAAAACCTCCCATCCTGTCGCACTTCTCAGTGGACAGGTCGGGGATCAATAACACCTTACGTATGTTTCCGTTGGTATCCTTCTTAGAAAACTTCCGAAGTTGATGGGTATCAGGATCGAAGATTGGGGATATGTTCAGGCAGAAAGTTTCTTTGTAGGTTACATATTCGTAAATCCCTGATGCCGAAAACATTTCGGTGGTCGACAATTGACAATATCCTTCCTTTACTCGCGTGACATTTACTCTATTCAAAACTTCCCGACACTGACGAGGGCCGATCATCGACAATATTCTTGCATAGTGCCTATCACGTAATTAAGATTGTTGTCTGCTGACGCCGATGAAGGTCGGGGTTCAACTATTTTGGTCCTTTCGGGCGAAAATTGTCATCTCTAATCCTTCTTGATGCCAAATTCCTTTAGCATGTCGAGGAAAAATTTTGATTGTCGGCTCTTTAATCAAATGTTTGTCTTTGTTAATTCATGATGATTTTTGCTTTCCTGAACAAATTTTAAACACTTAAAATGAAAAACAAAAGACGATCAAAGGAAACATTTTCATACTAAGATCGAATTAGACATTCACAAGAGATTAAGTGGTACCCAAAAAGTTAAATTTGATGTAGAATTTTAGGGTGTGTTGAGTGCTCAACAGATAGTTGTTTGTAATGGTCACTGGTGCAATCCAGCCATGACCTGGGGTTTGCATGTCTGAGATGCATTGGATCATGCTCTATTTTTCTCACAACTATGAGTCTCGAGATTTCCAGCATTGATATTTCATACCAGCTGTGCTGGAGGCCCCAAAATAAAGGAGAGGGACTGCCCGAGGGACTGCATGGAAGAGAAGGGTGAAGGTCCATTCTCTTGGGGCGATACACGCTGGGTACAAGAGAGTTGGGTACTTAGATTTTTGTGGGTGTTGGGAAACCTGTGAGAGCTTGAGAGATGACTGGTTTGGGAACCCAATTACACTCTGGAACCGTCCTTGTGGATTCATAGCACTGGCTCGGGGGTGACATTGCTGTTGATATTTGGAGCAGTGGTGTCTATGGTTGGGTGGAACGTCCTTGGTCTGTAGCTATTTGGTGTCACCTTTTTATAAAGATAAGTGCTCTCTATTGTGATATTATTATCTATGTATGAATGTATTTTGTTGTGTATATTTAATTATCATTTAATTGAATCTTTAGACTATGCATGCTTGTTGACTACTGTTGTTCATGTCGTTAAAGTATTTTCTTTTATGCATCCTTAAATATTAAAAAAGAATCGTAAGAGAAAGAAGTACAAGGGTGGGCTTGAAGGTAGCATGCCCCAGCCTGTGGGTGGCTGGGGATGTTACAATTTGGTATTAGATCTTCTGGTTGAAACACCGGGCTAGTATGGGCCGAGTCTATTGGTCAGAGTCTCGAGGTCAAGATCAAATTCTGACCATGGAGTTGAAAATATTAGGAGGAATGGCATTGCAGAATCTATGCAAGAGATAGAATGTTAGAGACCCGTGTAAGGGGTTTGAAGGATCGTGACCGTCTCCTTCAAATTTGGAAGCAATTTCCACAGTAGAATCAGGAGAGATCCAGGATCATTGGATCGAAGGACAGGTGAAATGGGGTCGTCCGATGAAAAGGAAGAAAGGGTTAAGGTCACCACCATTAGATCCCATTGGAGAGTGATATCAACGGACATGAGGCATTGTGGGGAACCAAGTTGCACAGGAGATAATTTCCCAAGGTGGTCCCACAATCCAAACCATGGTTTCCCCAAGGGATTACGTGTCAGCATCAAGAGAATTGCGGGGTGAAAAGAGGGTTACTCCAAACCTCCGATGAGTGCCTCCACAAATTGAAAGGCATGTAGTGATGTGACATGTTAGGGATCAAACATCAAAGCTCTGTATAGCCGAAGTAGATCTTGACCGTCGATCACCAAGAGGTACATCTCAGCAGATCAATAACTCTGAAGAAATTTGTTCGAGAGGTTTTTAATTGAGATTTGAAACTCCCAAAGCCCAGAGAGCCGGAGAGCCAGAGTAAATCTCAATTGTCCAATCATCTGAAATAGATCTCAGTCGCCAAATTATCTAGGGTAAATCTCAAGCATTGAATCATTCGAGGTGAGTCTGGGTTGTCTTATCCAAAAGAGACATGGCATAAATCTGTAAACTTTGGGTGAAGGCTCGAAGTAAGCCTCAACTATTTGATTCAAGAGGACACACGGAAAAATCCCATGTACTTCGAGGGGTTTGAAGTTTGAGATTTCCAAAACTTGAAGACCCGAAGACCAGAAAGGATCTCAACCATTGATCTTCTGAGAGCCACATGTCACTAGATCCAGGGCTTTAGATAAAAGCGAGTGGGGCCATATAAGTTTTGAAATTTGAGATTTACGAAGTCTGAAGATCTGAAGCAAATCTTAGTCGTCTGATCTATGAGGACACATGGTGACAGATTGGCCAGTTCAGGAATGCGGAGTTTGGGAGAATTGGAAGTGTGCTAACATGGAAACTCCCGAAGTCTCGAAGCCCGAAGAGCCGAAGTGATGGGGCATAATGATGCCACCTAGAGGTGATGTGGATCTTGGAATTCCCAAAGTGACGTGGCTTACGGAATTCACCTAGGATGATGTGGACACATGGGATGTGTACCACATGTCAGTAAGTTTTGAGCATTTGGAGTATTGAAAAGTCAGTTAGAACATGACACATGTCACCCACCTGATTGGGCCATGTGTTCGCTTCCAGTATTTCTCCACGTGGTGACAGATCGTGCAATCTAGAGACTGGGAATTTTGGAGGGGAAATATGTGACAGGTTTCATTGGGTTGAAAGCTCCCAAAGGCTGGAGTACATATCGACCATTGATTGTAGAAGACACACGTTGAAGGATCATCGACTTTGGATGAAAGCACTCTGGGAGAAAGTGCAGGAGGAAATTTTGGAACTTTCGAAGCCCGAAGAGCTGAAGCAATTCACAGCCGATGATTTTTGGGAGGACACCCATTGGTAGATCATAAAATCTGGGTAAAAGTGTTCTGGGAGGAGGCAAGAGAGGAAGGTTGAGAATTCCGAAGAGTGGAGTCCCGAAGTGGATTTGGATCATTGATTGTGAAAGAAGATGAGGATCGTTGATCCAGTCCTGGATAAAAGTTCCAAAGTCCCGAAGCTTTGGACAAGAATTTTTTCAGCTAAGTGCAGGGTCATGGTCGTGGTCATATGTAGATTGAGAGCCGAGGGAAGGAGGGCTAAGGGCCAAATTGGTTGTCTTTGAGACAGAAAAGTGCTAAGGAAAGATTTAGCCATGGTTTCTATTCATGGTCACCTGGGAAGGTGGTTTGAAGGAAGCGCCTACGCAGGATGAGATTTTGTGTCGGCCAAGGATAACATGACACTGTTATTTTCGGAGAATGGGGATATGATATCCATGAACAAAAAAAAAGAAAGAGACATGTAGCATGGTTTGGCAATTTTGTTTATCATATGCATAGTTATAAAAAAATGGTCACTTGCACATTTTTCATAATTAAGGGGTTTAAACACATCAACTCATGATGCGTATTGAGGAAATGGAAGAAGGTGAGGGAGCCTCCAGTCATGATAAGGAGGCCGAAGGCCAGAATACCAGAGTTGGTAATATAGAGACAGAGTCCAATTGATGCAAGTGAAAAGGAGAGAAGGAAACATTAATAGAAATGGTAAGAATCCTGAAGATGGAAGTGTAGAGCTACTAAGAAGACAACGAGATACTGATGAGAGAGAAAATTCAGATAAATGCTCGAGTGTTGCAGAGCTTAAATCAATTGCAGAGATAAATGAAGAAGGGATCAAACTCAAGACAAGAGGAAGAAGGTAGGTGCCATGAAAGAAGGGATGATCATGGAAGAGATGGTTATTCCATAAGTGCTAGCAGAGCTCATGGACACCACTCACCTCCTTACTAAGAAAGAAATTTTTATGCATCAGAAGATCCCGTAAGCAGTCCAGAGGTGTCTCCTATCAGACACCAAAGAAGGAAACAAGAGGTATATAGTTTGCAAGGAGAGCTGAGGAATCTCAAGCCACCTTCCTTTGAGGGTGAAAGAGAAAGGGAATATGATGCCTAAGCATGGTTACTTAGGCTCGAGATATATTTTCAGTTTCACAACTATTCGTCCAACCTAGAAGCCAAGATTTCCACCTACCATTTTTTGGTTATGGAGCTTGATTATCTTCCTGATTTAGAGGTCTTTTACTTTTAGCCATGTTTATACCCCATGAAGTATTTACACCCCAGAAGTATATACACTCTTCCACGCAGGGGAGTGCAGAGGGGGGGTACCCCCTCTACGGGGTCCGGGGGGGCTATCCCCTCGGCTGGGGGGTCTGGGGGAAAGAGAGCCCCCAGCAGGGGTTCGGGGGCAAAGCCCCTGAAGAAAAAATTTCCTTGTAAAAGTATATTGTAATTTCATTGTAAATCTGGACCATTCATTATAAGGTCGCAGATCTAACAATAGAGATTATCTTAGGGTTTTTTTCCCTAGAAGGAAACCCTCTTTTATGAGGGAAATGTATTGTAGCTATGTATGTTGGTGAGTATTGTATTCTGAAAGAGGAGACTGTGAGAGAAAGAAGAGGAAGTTACAACGAGTTTTGCTATAGGTTGTATCCCTTCATTTTGCTGGATAATAATAAAGAAAGGACCTGACAATTTCTTTGGTGGACGTTGCCCACACTGGGTGAACCACGTAAATATGTGTCTCTCTTGTATTGTGTATCTTCTGTGTTTTGTTTCCGCATTTGTTTTATTTTATTGCTCCGTGGTCCTATTTTTCTAACAACTGGTATCAAAACGTAAGGTAACTCATAGGAAAATAGGGTTCCTGGTTCGAGTGGGAGCAATGTCGGAAGATGG
>JASDQU010279268.1:1677-13933 GCA_032191745.1 Picea mariana
CATTTTGCCTTTGTAATTGCAATGCAATCACGAAGGGTTATTTTGCTAACATAAGTAAGAATAGTTGGTAAAGTGAAGAGCATTAAGAGCATTGACAAAGGTGGTTTTGTATTTATTAAGGTGACTATGATAATTTTGTGTTTGTATTTTTATGACCTATTATGTAATTGAGATGAAGAGGTTAACAAGTCTTTTATAAAGGAGTTCCTTTTTTGTAAAGGATTTATAAGGGTGCTTGTCATAGGTCTCATTTTTCATAGGCGTTATAAGGACATCATCTTGTAAACGGAGTCATAAGGTTTTTATTATTGTCAAGAGATATAAGAGCGCTTGCAAAATTGTAATTGGACTTATAAGGTGCATTAAGGGGTTATAAGGTGTTCTTCCAAAAGTTATAAGGGTTAAGCATCTCCAATAAAATTGCTTTTTCTTTTTGTCTCACGTCCTAGACCTACCCGAAATTGAATAAGGGGGTCTTAGGATATTTGTATGTGTATCATATTGGCATTTGGTGAGTTTTGCTTTCTCTTTGCACACATCACAAACACATACAACAACATAAAGTGCATTCATTTGCATCAAAGGAAATCAATTACAGACAAACAAGGTCAAACAAAAATATAAAAGTGCACAAGCAATCTCATCTCAATAAGGAAAACAAACTATATCAATGCAACAAACATAAATATATATATAATATATAAACATAAATAATAACGACTAACTAATAATTAACAATTAATGAAGAGACACCTCATATGAAAAGCCATGTCTCTTATGAGAGGGCACCCCTTCGTGGGTATGTATATAGCCCTCATTTCTCATTTTTAATCATCTCATATCTCATATTTTACTCATACATTTTATATATATTGTTATCCATATCGATTTCTACATAGTGTTCCAAGTATTTTGGATATTTAATAAGTGAGCTAGATTTGGTTCACCACATTGGTATCAGAGCCTCGTTTCTGATCCTAGCCTTTGGCCATCAAACCTTTTGTCAAAAATTTTGTTTCCCTTGGCAACGTCACTGCAGCCTTTTGGCCACAACTATAGTTTTTTCAGAGTTTCTCTAATCTGGTCCCTGACCACCAGCCGACCTTTGGCCATTTAAGAAATCAAATTCCGTTGAAGAAAAAAAAATATTCCACTGCCAAGAAACAATATATATATATATATATATATATATATATATATATATATAATAAATTCCGGGAAGAAATAAACCATTCTACTGTGAATTGAAGGAAGATAATTTCTGAGTTTCTCTGAAATTATTTCACTGAAAATTCAAAAGAGAAATCAAAAAAAAAATTCTAGATATATTTAAAAAATAAAGACAATCCATATAGTCCGTACAGATTGCTCTGTCCGTACAAGTCTACAGCCAACCGAATTTTAAATTAAATATTTCGTCAAAACTTTTGTAGTACCAATCCATAGAGGTCTTTGTCCGTACAATCACAATTAAAAAAATAATTACAAACTGTACGAATTATAATGGCAATGTAAAATTCAATTCACAAACATAAATTGTATGCCCATTGCCAACCACCATACACCTAGCTGCATCCATACAATTTTCATCCAACAGCCCAGTTCTGCAACCACCGTCATACATAGTCATGTAATTGATCACGTCGTACTGTTTCGTACTGTCTAGTCAACAACCCATACAATCAATGCCCATATTAAAGTCAACCACCGTACACAGCCGTTGTTTTACTGAAATCTGTACACGCATCGATAAAAATATTGATAACGCCAAAAACAGTGAATCATACGAAGACATTGAGAGCCAGAGTGAAGACATAAGCCTATTCATAAATATGCTTTGAGGGCAAAGCATTTCTAAAGGGGAAGGCAATGTAACAAACATAAATATATATAAAATATATAAATATAAATAATAACGAATAACTAAGAATTAACAATTAATGAATAGACACCTCATATGAAAAGCCATGTCTTTTATGAAAGGGCACCCCTATGTGGGTATATATACAACCCTCATTTCTCATTTGTAATCATCTCATATCTCATGTTTTACTCATACATTTTATATATATATATTGTTATCCATATGGATTTCTACATTGTGTTCCAAGTATTTTGGATATTTAACTCGTGACCTAGATTTAGTTCACCACAATCAACATCTTCTACAGTAGGTACTCGCCTAAAATTGAATAAGGGGGCTCAAAAGAGGTCATACAAGTTTGCAAAAGTTTTCTTGCATCATAATGGCTAGGATTGAAGAAATGTTTTCTCTACTGCACACGTTAATCAACTCCATTTCTGCATCTACAGTTTCAATAAACAAATGCACTCTCACTACAGTGCTTACTTGCTTACAAGTCATGCACAGAAAGATTGATATGTTTAAAATTAACAACAAATTGTTATTTGATGAATTGAGTCTCCTCCAGCATCAACATTCCGATTTCATACTTCTTCCGCATAATCCATTGTTTGGATCAGCTATTGACAGTGAACAAGAGGGCATTGAATATGTTCTAGTTATGAATCAAATCAAGGACTTTGATGTAAATGTTAAATAAGATGAAGATAAATTATATGGTGACAATAGGATAAGAGATGACGACACTAAGGTGAATAATGAACTTATGAAAAATGAGGATAAGTTGAAAGGAATCGATATGGCTTAGGATATGAAAAGGATGTTGACAACATTTTTCATATTCCTAATTATTGCACACCAATTACATTTGTTGAACACGTACAAGATGTTGCTGCAATTAGAGATGATCAGGGTGGTGGTGACAATGCAGATGTTGATGCAATTAAGGATGATCAGGACGTTGATGTAGTTGTTGCAAATGTTGTTATAGGTATTGTGRATTTGTATGATCATGATGATCAATTGGATGAAGAACCCATACAGTGCCAACACTGTCACCGGCCTGGCCATGATGAGTCGAAGTGTTTTGATCTTCACCCATGTAGTTTTTCTGGAAAGACCAATCACCTCTCAGAAAGGTGTTATAAGAGCAAGAAAATTCAAYGAAAACATATACATTTTGAATGGTTAGGAAATTGTCGTTGGAATTTAAAAGCCAAACTATTGGAGTAGTCTTATTGACGGGTTCATACACAGTTTCAACCATGTTTACGAGGAACAATTTCTACAATGGATGGTTATAAGTGTTTTGGATTTGATGATTTGAGGGCAAGATCGAGGCCCACTTGAGTTTTGTCTTTTAAGTTGAAGATTGAGTCTTTCGACTTTGCTCAAATACATTTTGATTACCCCTTTTCATTTTTAGGGGGCAAATATCTAATGATACATACTTCTCACCTTTCAGTTGACAGGTGGAACTTAGTGATGATATGTCAAACTTCAAGTTTCAAAATCTACCTTGATGGTTTGCATTTCATTCAATATGATGTTTTTGAGGATGATGATGATTGATTAAGGATATAGGATACAAAATCGATGGTTTTGGCATCGATCACTTCTAGGATTGATTTTGCAGATGGATGATGGATTCAGGATTGTGGATGCATTTATTCAGGATAACTATATTTTATACTTGATGATAGATTTGGATTGGTCAGTTTGACCTTTAGAGGATTTTCGTCGAGACATTTCAGCACATGGCATTTATGACGGATTCAAGATTTTGATGGATATTGGATGGATGAATGACTTGCCACATTTTGGCATTTGATGGATTTCAATCACCTTGTGACTTTGATGGTGGTTTGACTGTTCGACACCTTGATCACAGTTTGACATTTTGATCGACAGTTCGGATTTGCAATAGTACCAGCGATTCACCTGGTTTACTACCCACAAGACTTTTATGGACACAGGATTTTATGGATACAAGGTTTGGGTGCCTTTCGACACTTTTTTCTGTCAATTGGATTCTTGAGAGCTTGTCGATTTCTGAGACTAGTTTGTGAACTTATTTGTTCACTTGATAGTCTTCGAACTTTAAAGGGATGATCTTTAGATCTAGCAGAGAACGGTTGTTTCTTTTGCATTTGTGCTTGGCACATTCAAGATTGTCCGGCATTTCAGGATTTGGGATGTGTTGGACATGTAGCCAATTCACTTCTCATCAAGGTTTGCTCTCATCAATTTTGGGTTCACTTCATTGAACACCTACAGGTTGTCTAGCTCATTTGTTACACAATGAGTTTTCTAGACTTGGTTTCGACATCCACTTTTGATGGTTTTGCAGGCAGATGTTCATCGACACTCATGAGATTTCAAACCATGAGTTACAGGTTGAAGACTTATCAGCTTTTGCACTAGTCCTTGTTGTTGAGCTAATACATTTGTACAGACTTAGGATTAAGGGGCGGTTTGTTAGAAATATTGTACTAATCTTAATGTCCTAAACCACTTTATGTTTACTTGAGGATATAGTCATTATCCTTGGTAAACGTACACTTAGTTATGTGTACCGTTATTGGTGGTTACCTATTTATGTACTATCATCGCACAAGTTGTAGGTTGGGCAAAACCCGACCCAACCACCAAATGGCGACAACTAAGAGAGCACCTACCCACTGTCACCTTAGGCAGGTGTTCCTGTCACTTTAGAGGTGAGGTGGTCACCTCAAGGGGGGAATCCCGGTGACCCTAGGGGGAAATGGGATGGAAAGTGAGATGTATGAAATGAATGCCCCTATAGGTCAGGTTGCTAGATGGAAAGGGAGCTTGGTAATGAGTCTTGAAGGTTGATTGAGGTTGCCGAATGCCTTGAGTGACCTGCAAAGAGATTATACATGCCCGAGACATAAGGAAAACCAAGTATACAATGAAATATATCAAGTGGAAAAACAAGTTAAGCTTGTTGTTCCTAATTGCAGAAGTTAATAACAATATATATCAGCAATGAAAATGATAATGAATGTTGCAAACAAGCTGCTAAAAGTCTAGTTGAAAGAGCAAGAGATAAACTAGAAACAACTAGGTCAACCGAAGTAAGATAGCATTAGAATTTAGCAATGAAAGAAGGCTGTAACAAAAGATGATTGCAGATATATTTTGCAGCCTTATGGCTGTAACAAACAAGTTATTACAGCAAGAAGATCAATCATTAAAACTTCCCCAAAGTCTACCAAAAAGTGCCCTAGGCCTAGTAGTTTATGTGGGTAAACTTTAAGCAACTTTCAGAGGTTGATTTAAGAGTTATTAGAGAAGTTTGATTAGGGTTTCTGCAGCCCTAATGGCTGTAGATAAAAGTTTGTAACAGCAGCAAGCAATACCCTTTTAGAGGGGTCGCCCTAGTGGCTTAGAGGTGTGTTAGGGACAAGAAACAAAACCCAGATTGCAAAAAGTTAATATGGCAAAAATTCACGTTTTCCAATGCACTATTTTATTTCTCCAATGCAAAAATATTTCAGATTCGTGCCTTTAAAATTGGGTGAATGGGGTCTTGGATTAAAGAGTTAGATCAACAAAGACCCTAGGGGTGTAAGCCCTTTTACTCCCTAGGGTATGCCAATCAAACTTGGGGTAAATCTAAGAGGGTATATACACTCGTATTCCTCCTAGCAACCCTTGCAAAATAACTTGTTAACTTTATCAAATTAGATGAAGCTTAATGGAGGGTGTATCCAACATACTCCTCCTAGGATTTCCAATAACCATAATCAAGAAAGAGCAAGAAACAATTAGCAATGCAGATTTTTCCTTACCAATTCCAAGAGAGAGAAATCAAAACCCTAGTTTCACCAAGCAAATCACTAGTCAAGATCAAGACAACAAGCTTCCAAGAGGTGCACCTTACTTAGCTCCATCCATTCATTAAGAGATATCACCAAAAGACATTTTCACAAGAGAGGAACACCATATTACCCAAGAATAGCCAAAATTTCAGCCAAGTACTTCTCACCATGGGAGAGTTATGTTATCAAATGAGATTCACATGATCTTTATTTATACAAAAGTCTTAAAACATAGTTTGTCCACTTAGCAAGGGCAAAACATAAGATAAGGGGTCAACAACCCTTATCTTACCCCTTAAACCAAATAATGATATTTAATTTTCACTTTAACACAATAGAAACCCTAAAAATAAGATGACATCACCCCTTTAGGGGACATTTTGACATCTTGAGCAAGTCGTTGGAGAACAAAATGGAGGTCGTTGGGGCTCCTTGAGCCTCCTCATCATGTGCTAGGGTCAATCCATGTCTCCTCCGATCAAAACATGCCAAGTGTCAATGTGCAATAACTCCATCATCACCAAACCCCCTCAAGAATGACATCAAGCCTCAAAAGGTGACGTTTTGCTTCTCCTAGGCAAGTCATTTGGGTAATAGGGGTTGGGCAAGACCCTCCATGATGTCGTGTAAGCCTCCAAAGGCATGTCTCTGTGATCCGGTGTGCAGGCCTACAACATCCAACCTATGGGCTTCTTGCCCCATGGAAGCCCAAACTGGGCTTATTCTCCCAAAATTGGCCACCAAGCAAGGTCCTACAAAACAAAAGGTACACCCTCCAAAGATCTCAAGTCAAAGATATCATGACAAGTGTAAACCACATCTAATAAGCAAGGCACATAAACATGTGCATCAAAACTACCTCATCAAATTAAACAAATGCTCAAAAACCCTATACAATTGACCAAGTTTTAAGTATGGGAGGGGTGTCATAAAAGTCCTATTGGGTAGACCAAATCCCTCAAGTAGGGGATGCTCCCAATGATGGCTTTTCAAGGTTATGTAATGGGTGATGAGGTGGAAAGGGATTTAGACTTCATAGGTCAATGAGTTTCATGACATACAAGAGCTCGTATTATCTCATTGATGGGTGCCTTTGTAGAGGGTGTGTGGCACCTTCTTTTGCAATGCATTTTTTCCAAGCCCATCTTCTTGCCATTCTTTCTGTTATTTCTTTCATGTTTCAAGGAACAAGTTGAAGGCCACTGTCATGGCTTGGTGTCCAGATAATCACAGTGTCATTCACAAATAGCTCGCGGAAATGAGAAGGTTGGCTCGTGATGAGACCCACTACCCTGGTTTGGTGACCAGATGATGGTAATGTCATACCGCTAAATACCTATGTTCATGATAGGTCGACTCGTGATGAGACCTCCCATCCTCCAACTAACCCCTTAAACATTCATTATCATTTATTTTTGTAGGTCCCCCTTTTCTTACAGAGAAGTGTTTCATTACTTTCTCGGGGATCCATGGGCGAAGCATCTGGAAGGTCTATATTTAGGATTTTATCTTTTGTAGCCAACAACAATCCTTTTGGGCCTTCAGCCCCTTCCTCCCATGAAATGAGGTACATGCCCTTCTTGGATCACTAAAGTCAAAGGGCCTAGAAGAAGACAATATGATGGGAGTGTAATGAGCGGAAGGTGGTAAGTATGGTCGGGAATGGTACGATAACCCCTTAAGGAACCCCTAGTCACAAACCTTCCCCAAAGGTTGGCCACTTACTAGGAAATTTATGACACTCAGCAAGGTGAAATAGGGTCAAAAGCATAATGTCCAAGCAAGCGTTCTATAATCAAAAGCAGCTCAAATACAACATGTTTAAATGCCTCAAATATTAGAGTGATTACCTGCCACAATACCTGACTTGTACCGCATGGAGCAAAACCCATCTGCCTTCCAGAAACTAGCTGGTCTGGTGGATGCGATGACAATGGATCAGAATGTGGTGATAGAGCAGGCTTTCGTATGTGCAAGTGGACACTACTAGTCATGTGGTCTCTCGACACTCCATATCTGCAACCTGAGGGCCTTGAGACATCATCTCCTTAGTTATCTCACAAAATGGGGATAACATGTACTATATATATGTATATTATGTTAATGAAATTTGATTCGGCTTGGTGCCTTTTCTGCCATATTATGAGTTCTCGATTTTCTTGATTATTTTCTTGCTCCATATTTTTATCAAGTACATCCTTAAAATCTACCCATTGATGGGAATTTGGAATACTTTCAAGTTTCCAATAGCTATGTTGAGCTTCCATTTTCAGCTTGCAGCCTATGTGTTGGAATGAACTATCATGCATAGTCCAAACTTGCTCTTGCACATTGCATCTATATTAGAAAATTTTATATTCCTTAGCCATTTATAGGTTGGATAAGAACAATGTAAAAAATCTGATAACAAGTGGCTAAGAATCTTATAACAATTAAAAATCTTGTCCACAAGGCCATAGGCTAATGGCGACCGACACACACTTTCAGAAAGACATTGGTTGGCATGCCCACACAAATCCTGACAGCATTGTGAAGCTAACAGAGCTGAGAGCATATCCCAGTAACCATGACATGATAGACATTTGAATCCCTAATTCTCCAAGCTGAGGTAGTTCTCTTCAAAACAAAAAGTATAAGATATTTTTAGGAAAGATAAGCAGAAAATTCACCTCCTAAGGAGCGAAGACTTCGCAAAGCAAGTTGGAAATATGCACTTTTGAAACCATCTCCCCAGTCACCAGCTTTCCCCTTGAGGCATACATAGTAGTATAAAAGGCTTGCAAGTGCTAAAGAGACGATAGTGAATGTCCAAGATATCAGGAACATGATAACTGCAAAAAAGAAGACAGTTAAAACAACAATAATACAAATCCTATCTTACAAAATTGGCAAAACCTAGAAACAATTGACTACTAGCAGACCAAAAAAAGGAATCAAATTCAGATTTTATCTTCTCAGAACCAGTTCCAGAAATTTACCAACAAAGGATGTTCTATCACCACAAGAAACTAGAGACAACTTCTTAAACAGACGAATACAGATGTTTATGGCTACTGCTATACTCCATTGGCCCAAGTAAATAATCTTGAAAGTAAATTTCCAAGATACCTTGACTGGAATCAAATAGAAATGGAGATCGGATCTTTACCAATACAAAGCATAGCACCAATAAGTGAAAGGCTCCAATGGTGAAATTTCCACCTTGGGCGCCAGCTTGGTGCATCCAGAAGGTCCAAAAGGAAACATGACAAGTTCACACCAGCATAGCATAGAAGGAAGAACATAGTTATCGCAGGTGAGATCAGATCAAGATTTCCGAGCACTACACAGGCAGCACAGATAAATGCTGTAAAAAGAGTTGCAAGATGCGGTTCAGTACTGTCAGCAGCCTTGAAGTATTTCAGTATTGGGATAATATCATCATTAGCAATTGCTGCAAGTAGGCGAGGAGCGCCTGTAAGACTCTGAAGTGCTGCTCCAAGAGTAGATAAGATAATACCAATGTAGATAACTGCTGGCACTGGCCAAGCAACTGTTGCTGTCAGAAGCCTGATCAAGCATGTTAAATGCACATATTAGTCTTTGAAGGGTATGATGGATTAACACATTTGTTACTTTTTGGAGTGCTTTATCAACAAAAAAAACAAAAATCAATTTGCACCAAAATTGGTAAGCAAATCCACCACCCAAAGAATCTTTAGTTTAAATATCCTAATTGCATAGAGATTTGATAAAATGAAAAAAGGGTGCATGTGAATGAGGGCATGTAATCTTGCACCAAAAAAAAGAGAATTAGGATAATTATCTAAACAATGGACGGATCAACAAACCAATACCTGTCTGTTAAAAGCAC
Organism: Picea mariana; assembly: GCA_032191745.1. Taxonomy (NCBI): domain Eukaryota; kingdom Viridiplantae; phylum Streptophyta; class Pinopsida; order Pinales; family Pinaceae; genus Picea; species Picea mariana. The sequence continues at coordinate 11,240 of JASDQU010279268.1, forward strand.
CTCTCTTGTGGCTACAGCTCCAAACATCAATACAGAAACCAAATACATAACAGTAGTAGTACCAATTGCTGCCAGTGTTCCAATAGGTATTGAACGCTGAGTGTCTCTTAAGGATGCAGAACGATTTGAACCAGCCATAATGCCAGTCACAGCAGGAAAGAAAAGTCCCAGCAATGACCTGAATAAACCAGAAGTGATTAGAAAAAGATTTCCTATAGTTTACTTGAGAAAGCACTGTAGATCAGATCCTAACTTTTGTAATTGTAAATATTACAAGGTTATATGTACGACATATTATACTGATCAGATCCCAATTTTATGAGATTGATGCTTAGCTGCAAATGCACCATTGGACATGGGATATGCCAGAGTATTCTTATGAGTCTGTGACTATGTTGAGTGATGTTTTGTTTTGCTCTAGGGCAGGGTTGATGTAAATTATGAAGTGGCCATATCATTAAAAGACTATAGGGGTCTAGATATGACCTCGTGTGAACCATCAGTTGGTTTGAGATGGAAAAGTAGGTTAAGAGAAAGGAAATCTTAATTATGAGTCATGACTATGAGAGATTAGGTCTTTGTCAAGAAACACTCAATTGGTTGGAAAGGGACTAAAGTAAACCCGATGCTTTGATATAACGCCAATGAATGAACAGGATTGTTATATTTTCATGCACTCCAAAAACCTCATTTCCATGATGAGCATATTAACTCTCCCATACACCTCTACCAACTTGCTCCCAGTATATATTTCCATTTGGAAAATGGGTAATTGCTAACTTTGTGTCAATGATTGAGACTTGCTATCTTATTGTTGACCCTTGGCATTTAGAGGCACATGCATATTGTGAAAAACCTAGTCAATTTTGTGCATGCCTCATTGATCCACATTGTCTATTATTTGATAGCATTCCTACCCTTGATCTCAAAGCACCCAACAAGACACCATGACTTAGTAGAAGCTAACTGTTAATTATCTAATTCCAGCCCTAGATAAATTATTTCCTCGTGATTTTCTTGCGGAAAGTTAATTGTAGCTCACTGAACAATTTACACTTGCTGAAATAATTAACTGAAACAAATAACGGAAGCAAAATGGAAACCAATCTCACATTGACACATGCACAACAAATTTCTGCCTTTCAWATCTGCTTTTCATTAGAATAATATCCAAGCATACAAGGGCTCCCTTACTGAGAAAATGGCCCACAGAGAAAATACAAACAGCAGCAAAACCTGAGCAAATTTCKGCTAAAGAAACCCCCTTGCCCCTTGCTGTCTCTATCTGCTGCACTGTTGGCTGTACAGCAGCTTGTACAACCAGCCGTACGTTGTACGAACCTGCAGCGGGCTGTACGGCCTGCGGCTTCCCTCCTGTGGCCTGACCCGTGGGCTCTACATCCCTCCCTGGGTGCTCCTATAGGCTGTACGACCCTCCAAAACATCTTCCAGCCTCCACCTTGCTGGTACAGCCCTGTTGAAATCCTCCTGGCTGCAGTATTTCCTCCCTTGCCAAATCTGCAGAGTGAAAGTCTTTCTCCACTCCCTAATGAGTCACTGACTCATTGCTTGTGTGTGTCTCCTCCTCTCAACTTGGCTGCCTTTTATAATCTTGAGATGAGCCCTAACCCTAATCTTCGAAGTGATCTTGAGATTAAATCTCACCTCACTTGAGATCAATGGCTAAGATTCATTTAATTAATTTAATTCACTAATGCCAAAAACTTAGGCATTTCATTTAATTAACCTCTATTATTTATAAAATGATATTCACTTTAATAATTAAATTATTAAAGTGAATTTCCAAAGTTATGAGAGGCATTAATGACAACTTTCACATGTTAGAAACAAATCAATGTGGAAGTACCTATCCAAGCTACAAAACTTCAACACTAGCAAGTGTTGATAGGCTACTAGCAATTGAATAGAAATGGCCTCTCCCCTTGATTTAGTAGCTGCTAGACCTGTCTTACAATTCTTCCCTTTATTTGGTAGCAAAAATAAGGAGGCTATTATCTAGTAATAGATGTCGATATACTAGTAGAAGTTTAGTAGGAATAGCCTCTCCCCTCGATTTGGTCACTGCCACCAAGAAGCCCCTAATCTCAAACAAACTGTGATGATGAGCTACTACAGTTGCAAGGAAGTCTTCACACCATGACATTGTTAGAATAGTAATGTGCATATTGATGGTAATATTACATTAATGTGTTTTAGAGTCTAAGCTCTATTGTGTGAATACCAGTCACAAATAAATGAAAAATAGGGACTGACATAAATTTGAGGCAGCACATAGATACGGATGTGTAAAGTCATAAGAAGAGCAACACTCTACCAAATGAGCTATTTGTTAAGTTTCGGTACCTTGGGAAGTGGTCCCCTAGTGTTATTGATGTGCCTAACACTAAAGGGGGAAAAGTACCCCTCCCTTACTTAACTTTAAGTTATAAAGTCAAAGTGACTTTATGAACTCATTAATGATAGTGACTTAGGGAACTTAAGTAAAAAGGGAGATTTAATCTCCACCTTTGATCTTAGAAAGCTAAGATCTAATCTTGGCCCTTGATTCCTAGGTCAAGCTAATGAGGAGGACAAAAGGAAAAGATGAGGAGAAGGTAGGGTGCATTGTTCATCTTGAGAAGAGGAGAAGAGGGGAGCACTAGTTCAAGGAGAAACGGCGAACTAGTTCATGGT